>CAJQTV010000365.1:0-99546 GCA_907163055.1 Formica aquilonia x Formica polyctena | reverse complement strand
ATCCATTGTCTTTGAGCTTTGAGGTCCTCCATTTGATACTAAAACGATATTTTTTAACAAACGGTCGGCAAAAAGGAGTGAACGTGATTCTAATGGTGACGGTAATGATAACAAAAACATTTTTTTCAACATTCCATTTATTGTTAGAGTGTCTGAACAATTTAAACATGTAGTCCGTGATCAGAATGTAATACTTTCTTATACTGCTCTGAATAAATTACGCTCTACTATCAAAGTACATAAAGATCCTCTGCAGAGACAATCACGTATGAATATCGTGTATAAGATCTCTTGTAAAGACTGTGATGCGTCGTACGTAGGCCTTATTATAGATTATTAAAAACACGTATTAATGAACATCGCAACCACATTACAAGAAACACGTCGCAACATTCGGTGATCACTGACCATAGATTGATAAACCATGAATTTAATTGGGAAAATGTTGAGATTTTGGATGAGGAATCTATTCTTAGTAAAAAATTGATTTCCGTAATGTTATTTATAAGACGTCAAAAAAATAGTCTCAATCGACAAATGGACACAGAATGTCTGCATCATACGTATGCTTTATTTGTTGAAAATATAACAAAAATTTAAATAATCTCTCGCGTTTTATGTATTGTGTCGCCTCTGTTGTCGGCGAAGTCACGATTTTCTATGTCAGTCTTGTTATTATTTAATTTTGTATTAGAGCGTGCCGTTTCTCTCTGACATTCGGATGTTTGTGTTTTCCTCGATCTCCGTTTCGTTTCAAACTACTTTGAAGAGTCTCCTTGTTACGCTTTATTAATTTTTTTGCTTCGGAAAAAATTTTATTATTTTTCAATTTTTAGTTCTCTCCAGCTTTGAAATGTCCTATCATATGGTCATTATACCATCTCTTAACGACTGGAACCGATAGGAGACTTACTGCGGAGACGGGAGATAAAATTGAATGTCAAGACACACGAGCTTTTTGTCCGTTAATTTGCTGAAAATGATCCAAAGGAAGAATCAATACGTTTATCATTAAAAAAAATTTCTTAAATTGTGCTTTTTTTTTAATTAATTAACTCGGTGTATTAATTTATTGCTCTTATTAGCCCTTTTCAATTTTAGTATTGTTATATTTATCGAAGAATATTAGCTAATCATTTAAAATAACGATTGATTCTTGGAACATAAAAAAAATAAAGAAAGAAATATAAAAAGGTATATAGGGGAAAATAGGGTAAAGTTGAGTACTTTTTTGTATTTATCTTTTTACAAAAAATCAGAAATTACGTCGCTCTGAGAAGTAAATATTCCGATCACTAAAGATTCCGGTGCCATCCAGCGAACAGGAAGAAGACCTTGTCCTTTCTAAAACATGTGATTTTAACGAAATTAATCTTCTGGTTCAAGTTGCCCATTCTTAGAATTTTTGTGCTAAAACAAAATACGTTTACTTATTTCTCGCTTTATATAAATAGAAATAATTTATTTTTCTTAAGTTCTATTCAAAATAAAAATGTACTATATCATTATGACAAAAAAAGAACACACAAACATTTCTAAAAAATTTTATTTTTTTGTAATAATTGTATTTACCTTGCGGTAATAGTCATCCTTGTAAACATCTGTAGCTAGACCAAAATCGCAGATTTTAATGACACGGTTCTCGCGATCTCTCGCGGATACTAAGCAATTTCGACAGGCGAGATCTCTATGAACAAAACGCAGATTTTTCAGGTAGCAACAGCCTCGCGCAACATCTTCGCATATGGCAAACAAATCTTGCAACCGCAGAGCGTGCGAATCAGACGGTTGCAATTTTCTACTATTTCTTAAATATTGTAGCAGATCACCGACTTCCATTAATTCCAACACGATTAATGGAGAATCTTCATCTAAGCAGACGGCTAGCAATCTTAGCACATGTTTGTGTTGGAAGTGATTCATAAGCCTGGCCTCTTCTAAAAACTTCTTTTTCTCTTGCGAGGAAGCATTTTTTCGAAGCATTTTTATGGCAGCGGGTATCACTATGCTCGGTCTTTCTAAATTCCTTACTGTTCCTCGAAATACCTGCGAAATATTTAAAATAAGCTTAAATTTATTCTTCATTAAGAAATATATAGTTTAATGTCAAGTGACATTATATATTTCATTTTATATTAAATAATTTAACGAAAAATACATGGTAGGGTACATGTGTATGTTATTTTACAAATATTTTACAATACTTATAATTTCTTATAAAAAATTATACATGTAATTATTTTTATCGAAAAATGCGTTTCTGTTTCAATATTTGTAGATCTAGAAATTAGCGTTAGAAATTAACATTAAAAAAATTAGTTTTTACCTTTCCGAATGCGCCGCTGCCTAAAAGTTTTTCTAGTCTGATTTCCTCACGTTTGATATTGATCAGTACATATTCATCCGAATTATATTGCAACATAGGACTGTATAACGTATTGAATTGAACGTTACCGTTCGGAATCTCATATAGAATCGCTAATTCGATGTCGGTCATTATCGGAGGAAAAATTTGCTCGTTATCTTTTTTGCGTTGTCGATACACTGTCATAAAATTACAATATGCTTATTTAATAATATGCATTGCAAAATTTACATCGCCTTTTCAATAAGTAAATTAATTTTTTTTAGAAAAAATCTCTATATCTCTATATAATCTCTCTCTTTCTGCAATTAAAGAACTAAATGGTACTTACAGTAGTAAAAGTAGCAGACACAAGTTATAGTAACTATAGCGACGAAGCTTACGATGAATGATAGGTAATATTGCTTAAGTGATATTCCAGTGCTCGAAATGTCACCTTTGTTACGCAAAAATATACTCTTAATATCTTCATTATATTTAAAAAATTATTTCTATTTATAAATTTATTATTAAAAATTACTAAGTTTTTAACTTTGGTAAATATTTCTATATCTCAAATAAGCATATGATGTTATAATATCTTCATTTGTTTACTTGTCAGTGTTGAAAAAGTAAATCTTCCATCAGACGGCCATATAAAGTCTTTCTCGTACTTGGGGTATCTCAGTATTAAACGAAATTCGTATAGAGATCCTCCTAGTAAGTTTTTTATATAGTACATTACTTTTTCCCCATTATTCGGCTCAAAGTTTTTTGCAATTTGCCACTCCTGTATCTCAACATTTTTATATTCCAATACGTAATGAATTGTTAAATTAACGCTAGGAATCTACGAGATATTCATACCGTTTATGCTAACCTCGTTCAAAGTTATATTGTTTGGTTCCTAATACATGTACAAAGTTTTGCTCAAACTGTCAGTACAAAGTTCGCTGTAGTTGAGTGGATAAATGCGTACATATACCCTGTATTTCTGTGCTGGTATCAACGGTTCGATTATTGTGAAAAATTTGCTGTCTTCCTTATGCTTGGTTTTATTAATAAGTAAGAATTCGCTCGTTTGTCTCATACTGTTTTCCAAATTAATTAACGTCCAGGATACTTCGTAGATCACGGGCACGCAGTTCATTATCTTAGGCATCCAATAAACAGCCGCTATAGTAGGCGTCAGAGCATAAACTGTCACATTTTCCGGTGCGTTGAGCTTGTCCGGTTTAGTTCTCAATATCACTTCCGAGCTAAATAACGAGTCCATTAATAACTGATTAAAATAGAAATTGCTTGTTACTAGCAGTAACTTGTACTCTGTAAACGGCATTAAATTTTGAATCTTGTAATATCGCTCGTACGTCTGCATGGTGAAATTATCGAACTTGTTAAGCTCATTGTTCAAACAATAGTTTATAATATTGATGGTATATAGGGCGGTAGGTAAATTGTACTTTTTGCATCCACTCTTAGGGATCGGCTCCGGAAAATTTACAATGATGCTATTTGTCATTACCGTGTACGTCGATTCTTCTAGATTGTAAACTTTTTTGTCAGGTCTCAGACATCTCATCGGAGGGTACAATTGCAAAGATTTACCGAAAGCATAAATACTATGTATATCATATTTTTCTATCTTTTGGATGTATTTGAATGCGTCTACACTCTCGAGATGTGCATATATTTTTTTCAAAACATATATATTATCATCTTCGTAATTTAAAATGTAAATGTTTGTTTTGTCTATCGTTAAAGAGGTGAAATAATATTCTTCATCGTGCAAAAGCAAATTGCACATAGAAACGTCACAGTCTGTCACAATCAAGAATTTAGATAATAGCCAATAAATTAACGGCTTCGTAGAATTCATGTCGTCAACTTTTATTTCAATAAAATATAACCTTAACATATCGAGTGAGAAGGGGCATATAACAGATAAATTATTCTGAATGATTTGGATGTTATTTCCATCAAAATCCGATTGAATCATTTTTTGTATCATCAGACGTTCATCCCAATACATCGAATATATCGAATAGAATGTCCTAAAAAATATATGCATTATTTCACTTATTATAGAACATTATTATAACAATAGCAGAAAAAAGTTTTTATGTATAGCAAATATTTAAAATTTTTATAATTAATTATATGTTAATTTATTATTTTTTTATAACTTCTGATTTTAATTACAAAGTCCTATAAAATTATTGAAAAATTACAAATCAATATAAATCTTTAATGAAAATAATTGTTTATTTATTTTAAGTAAAAATTAACATACCCTATAGACGGCAGTAAAGTTAAACCGGTATTATCAGAAAAGATTTTTATTTTCAAAATCTTATCGTATTTGAATATGCCATTTTCCCACATTGTTAAGTCGAACTTTATTATTACACGAAACTCATCATATGTATCGAAATCGGATTCCATCCAGTACAGATTTTTTGCTATCCAGTCGATGCAGAGATGGTATATAAAATTTTGAAGCTTAGCTATTTTTGTAACATTGTTTTTATTTATCTCCAATACCATTAGTTCTTTGTAGCCGTTGCTCCAATAAATTTTATGTTCCGCTATCGAATAAGTGACAAAAGTCACTGGCCAATTCTTAACTAGATTAACGCTGGTGTTTGAATCTAGATCCCATATATCGATACCGTCTTGCGTTATCATCAATAATTGCGGTATTGGATTTTCGTGCGTAGTCGATACATCAATTAAATCTGTGTAAGGACCAGTACCAACTTTAGTATGCGCTCGTACCTGAAAGTAGTACGTCGTGTTAGGTTTTAGATTGTGCACCGTGCACTCCAATATTGTAGCTGAGATACTTTTGTTGTCGCAGATTTGAATCTCTTTTTGGTTCTCGATGAACCAACACTGCACTGTGTATCCTTGTATTATTTCGTCTGTAAATTCAGATTGTTTTCATTTGTAAAAAAAAATCCATCTGTAGAAAAATTGCATCTGTAAAAAAATAAGATTTTAGCTCTTTTATACTTAGTAAAATTATAATACAATCTACGTTTTTATATGTATATGTCGTTAAATTTAAAGAAATATAGACTAGGAATTTACCTGAATGTCACAGAAATGTCGTCTTCTTCATTTAGGAATTTGTTATGAAACTCTACAAATGCTCTGGGAGATATTGGTTTGCTCAAAATGCTTTCTAAAAATTTGACAATCTCGGAGATCCACAAAAAAATAATTTAATGTAAAAATAAAAGCAAGAAAAGAAGAGGTAAATTACAAAATATGGAGATTAGCACAGCAAGTGTTGACTTTTAAAATAATAAAATAATATAAAAAAGTTCGCGTGTTTTAAAAATTAAAAAAATAATTGTCCAGAGCAAAAACAAATAAAAAAATTGTTGATAAAACATTAAGCGTTTTTCGGAAGTTACTTATTGATTAAGAAATCAGAAGTATAATAATCGCGATTGTTTAAAAAAAATAAACTAGCATAATTAAAAAATATAATTAACTGCGTTGTATTAAATCTTGATTAATTTTACGTACAATATGTGGATTTCTCTTTCTTTTTTTGCGGCAAAATAAGATTAAATTTTTCTCGCTGTTGAAAGATTTATTTTTAGATTTTGTTTTTATTCTCTCTTAAATGTAAATTATATTTACAATTTTTTTGTAGTGGATTTTTCTTTTAACGATTTATGCATTTCTTTGCTACTTACCTTTATTAAGTTCTGGAATCACGGACATATTTGCAAATAGAATTTCATCAACTTTGTTTCTTATATTCGCATTATCAGGATGACTCTGGTTAGATTCGAAATTTTGTAAAATGAAATATTCGTCGTTTTCGGATACTGGAATATCCTTGATAAAATATAATAAAAGGAGTTAAGCAAGCATAGCTGGACTAAAGGCGCGACTACTTTTAATGATAAATAAAATATGCATAAATAATTAAATCTGATGCCATAAAATTTTTTGTTTGATTAATATAAGCGTGATATTTTTCTTTATACCTCTCGTCATTATAATGTGTTTAAAAAATACAGTGTAGTTACATTTAAAAAAATTTATATTTTTATTGTTTTTCAAGACCTTTTTTAAAATTCTGTTTTTATTGTTTTTATATGCAAGATCTTCTTGCATATCTATTATGATCCTATATTAAACAAAAAGGGTTATTGTACACAAATTGACGTAGTTGCATCAAATAGACGTCAATAAGACCGTCTGGACCATAAGCATGTTATGTAAATCAATATATTGACTTAATGCTCGATGCTCGTTGATTCAGACGGTTTGCTATGCATATACAGCTATGTCAATTTGTGTGCGATAGTCCAAAGTCACGCAGAATAAATTAATGAGGTTTGATAAGAATTCATAACCGCTTTTCTTAGCAAATAATACATGAAAGTGTAGCTCTTTTCGATTGTTGAAACAATTTTGTTTAACAATTTGTTTTTTTTTACGGTAAGTTAGTTAACTTCTCAAAGTAAGTGACTTTTTCTTTAACACGATTTTTTTTTATTTAGTTGTTTCAACAACGTTTGTTTAACTTCAAGAATATAAATGTTATAAATATTGTATTTTTATGGTCATAGAAATTATAATATGGTCATATAAATTCTTGTACTTAAACTTTTGTCAAATTTCTTTTCAGTTATCGTTACATTTTTTAACGTAAACAAAGTCTGGAGAATATGATGTTATAATTAACCTACATTACTGAATAATATCGTATATAGCTATATAATGGATATATGTACAATTAAAATTATATACCGGTTGTTTTATTTTAATTGATACAGACTATTATCTTAAAAATGAAACATTTTTGGGAAAAATGTTCCATATAAAAGGTAAAGTTTTAAGTGGCGCATTACATAGCAATGTTAGTGTGACTTTATGATAGCATTGTTAAGGCCACAAATTAAAAGTTACTTCAAAATTTTTAAATGGAGACTCCCCAAATGGAAAATCCATTTTTGATTGCATATTCTTGTAGCTTATCTAAAAGAGCTTTTCAAAACACTATAACAAAGTTCCTTTCCATTAAATATTTTCCGAGTTATGAGACTTGAGAGAGGTACAGTACCGTCAGCATTAGTATTACCCGAAAGTGATATTTACGTGACCTTAACAATGCTATTTAAAGTCACACTAACATATTGCTACATAATACGCTATTTAAAATCCTATAACTTTTATTTGAAACATTTTTCTCAAGTCTCGAAAGTAAAGCATTTTTGAGAAAAATGTTTCAAATAAAAGTTGTAGAGTTTTAAGTGGCGCATTAAGTAGCAATGTTAATGTGACTTTAAATAGCATTGTTAAGATCATGTAAAAATCATTTTCGGGTAATACTAATGCTGGTACTTTTCAAGCCTCATAACTCTGAAAATACTTAATGTAAAGAAACTTTATTATAGTGTTTTGAAAAGGTCTTTAGATAAGCTACAAGAATATGCAATCAGAAAAAAGAGTTCCCATTGAAAAATTTCAAAGTGATATTTTTATTTAACCATAACAAAGCTATTTAAAGTCACATTAACATTGCTATGTAATGCGCCACTTAAATCCCTACAATTTTTATTTGGAACATTCTTTCTGAGAATATTTTATTTTCAAGATAATCGACTGTATCACTTAAAATGAGACAATTGTATAAAGTGGAAGGCGTAGCAACAAATTGGCTGGCTGCGCATATTGTTGGTTTCTGTGACTATTGGCTTTATTGTTAGAGTTAATTGATACAACTGAAAATTCCATTACTCGATTCTGCTCGATATTTAGTAGCTCTATTCTGTTATATGTATATGTATATATATAACTATCCGTAAAATGAGAAAATGATGGTGACATTCTAAATTAATAAAAACTAATTTAACACAAATTTTAGTATATTAATAAATGTAATTATAAATATTTAAAAAAATAAAGAGGTCTTAGGAATCGAAAAAAAATTATTTCAAATGTCATACGCATTAATATAGTGGAGAATAAACAGAAAATTGTATTAATGCTAAAAATACTTATTTTTAAAAAGAGCAAAGAGAAAGATACAAAGATAATACAGTCAAGTTTTAATACATCATCTTAATTAAACATAATTTTGTCCTATATAACATCCAGTTATAAACAAAATTTCCAAGATTTATACATCCGTTTCTTTTTCATAACATCACACATATTCTTCTAGTGTTTTATGTCACATGGTTTTATTTTATTATTATACAGTACATATATTTTATTATTATATACAGTTTTAGTTATCCAAATGAACTATTAGCTGTAATAAAATTTAATTTTATTCAACAAAGCAATCTCTTACCTGTAAGTCTGAATTCCGACCATTTGACAAGGTATCCGCTCTCGCTAACATTAACACTTTCAATAGAACACATAATACCGTTTTTGACATAGTAATTTGGTTTTTTTTTTGATAGTTGCGCTCAATCAGCTTTCGCATAATCCTTTGCGATTCAGCTATGAATAGCGATTCTATCGATATTTTGGATAGTGCCAATGTGCTAATCAAATCGATGTTTTCTTATGTATATTATTCTTTGAAATTTGTTTAGTACATCAATCATGAGATTTCATCTAGCGCTGCTTTTCAAAATTGCTCTTTATAATTAATTACGATGCGTCTTACATATCATCAAAATCATAAAACATTTGGTTAATAAATGCTCACTTTTTTCCCATGAAAGCCAATGATGACGCTGTTAACTGATACATATGCATTCGGTTGTATCGAATAATAATATAAATCTTATCAATCTTCCTCTGTAGGTCCTCTTAATATAATTTAGTAGAAAAGCAATCAAATGAAAAGAAACATGCGATATATAATTATTGTTCGAGAAAATTATGAACAAACAGGAAATTACTGAATTATAAGTCTTTAGTTTTGTCACTATTCGTTCGCCAAGTTTTATCAGATTGTTCTATATATCTTGTTTGATTAAATACCGCGTTTTATTAAAAACTATGTGTAACAAATGTTTCTTATATATTATATATATGTACTATAATGCTCTTGAGGACCCACTATTCGTGCACATCGTTCTTGACGGACTGAAACGTTTATATCATGCGATTCGAATCGAGCGACACGTAACGCGATTGCGTATTTGTGATTGGTGACTATTATAAATCATAGTAATTGACAACGAGTCCAAATAGTCGATTTAAATTAAACATTTTTATTGAACCATAATTCTTTATTTGCTGTACTCCACTTGCGATTCATTTTCTTCTGTGAAGATACTCGTCGTTACTTTAAAAAGAGCTACACTTTATAAGATTTGTTTAATTAGATATTATTAATACTATTAATGCGTAATTAACGTTGATAAATGATATATAATTACATATATCGCAACAATAAATTTCAAAAAGTGTATTTCGTGTAATTTATATATCTAATCAAGTAAGAAACGTAATGACAGAAGTCCAAAATAATAAATTATCGTTTTGTTGCGATCTCTCTTTATGAGCAAGAAATAATTATTTTGTAACAATATTTAAAGTTAAATATAGTATATGTCCGATGGTTTATCATTCTACTTTTCAATGATCTAAATATGATTCAGATTGAGAAAGTGCAATTAAACAATCGAATATCAGGATCGAGAAATTAATGTAACAAAGGGTTTCGTGATACATCAATTGTTCAATAGATAATCTATAATATAAAATACTTATATAATTTAATATTCCGCAAATATATATATGTCATAGTAAAACTTCGACAACGACTACATCGGAATAACGGATTGCCGGACGAAATGTAGGGCGTGTGAGGGCCCACCTTCTAGAACAAATTCCGGTAAATTTAATCAGCGATTAACTCATCATCGATACCTCCAGTATTTTTTCATTATTAATACAGATGAAATTATTAATTTTTGTATTGTTTGATATGTGGAGGAGATTAGGAACGATATGAATTTGATAATTCTATCTTACAAGGGAACCTCGCGATCCCGAAAATTCTGATTTTGATGAAACTTTACAGACGGGTTATTAGTATAGTTAAATAGAGCTGCTTTTACCATAAAACTTTTGTATAAAACATTTTTTTATATCTCGAATAGTTTTCGAGATATATCGAGAAAAGCAAAAAGCCGCTCTACATATGAAGGGTACTTCCATTTCTTAGAACCGTTTTTGGGCAGCAACTGAAAATTTCGAAATTCATCTATTGGTCTCCTCTACATCGTCTGTAAAGTTTCATCAAAATCAGAATTTTCGGGTTCGCGAGGTTCCCTTGTAAGACCTTTTAATATGACTAAACTTTAGATACAGAATTAGACAAAACAACAGTTTAAGATTTATTTGATATATTCTGTTTTCTCTTGCAGATTAACAAATTCTTTATCATCGAATATGATACAAATAACTGATGTCAAAAGTATACATGAAACTACATTCCGTTTCGAATACGGAACCATTGTCAATGATAGTAACATTTCTATTTTTTGTACTGGATACAAATACAGCTTTCCTTTTTTGAACGAAAACTGTGGTATACGAATTGACAATAATTATGTAACGCCGTTTTACGAACATATCATCAACATTGAGTATCCTTCGATGTGCATTGTCACATTACCTACGATCGTTGTGTCATTCCCCATGTTTCAAATGTTTCATATGATAATTTATCTATCATAACTATCTAAGTTTAAATATAAGAGCACGTTCAATTTACGACTGACAAAATATAACTATACTCACCCATATTTGCGTGCGTTCCAATTTATGCCATAAAGTTTTAAAACAACACAAGAGATGGAGATGTGGGATTTTTAAAACACATAATATTTTAAAACTATTATTTTTAGTACTAAAAGTACAGAGACGTATATGATTTTTAAGATAAATGTGTAACTAAGTTCAAAGAACAAAATTATGTATATATTAAACTTATTTCGAAAAAAAAGTCGCTTGTGTTGTTTTAAAATTACATGACTCAATTATTGCGTCACTTTTATTTTAATTAGATAATTAAAATCACTCTGACAAATAATCGCAACTTTGCGCGTCATTTTTATTTCAATTTTTATAACAATTTCAACATTCACATAATGCATGAAGATAATAAAAAATTCATTTTTTTTGTTGACAAATTTAAATAAAAGAAAGACGTAAAAAAACTTTTTGGCCCGTATTCTGAGCTCACATCTATCGCTAGATATGCCTCTAAATGTGCCTTAGACGACACGATAAATGTGACGATATTCTGAGCGCACATTTAGAGGCAGATCACCATTTTTAGCCTAAATGAGCAACTTTATAGTGAAAATCGTATTCTGAACCACATTTATAGCATATTTATGCCATTCTCGATAAATGTACCAATAAATGTGCTCGAGGGCACATTTACACGTACATTTATACATAATAGAGGCGTGTTGTACTCGATGCTTCGCAAGTTTGAATAATTCTATCACTGTTACACAATTAATTTTATTAATAAAATTGATCAAGTTACGTAACAAGTTAAGTAACAAAAAGAAACAACTTGTACGTAACAAATTAAGTAACAAAAAGGTCAAGTTTCTGTAAATAATAAAACTTTTTTACATAATAATATTAATGACATTTGGTCAATTCTGAAATTTCTTCTAAAAATATAGTTGTATAAAGTGCAATGAAGGATGCATTTTGTTTGACATTATTTTCATTTCAAAGGATTAATTAGGACAAAGAATCTTGCACTTTGAAGCGAAACTATCTTGAAAGAGCACACTCAATATCATGGATATATTTGACGATTATGGTTCAAAATAAATAATAAAATTAAAAAGTTAAAAAAGGCTCGAAAAATGATAAATATCAATAAATATTAATAATTATCAATTCTCTTCTTATTGATTATAGCTTAGATTACACCAATATACTTTAATGCGTATTACACTAGCCAATTATAGCCATTCCTCTAAAGAATGGAACGGCTGTGATTAAACAGTATAGTATTTATTTATTACGTATTAAAATATATCGGTGTAAACTAGACCATTGATCATGCAATCGAAATTTGGAAAAGAAATGTAGTACGTGATCATGGCTCGCGGATATTTCGAAATAGAATAGATGTTTTTGATGTTTATAATGATCGCGAGTTCCGATAAATATGGGTTCATTAAAGAATGTTGTTAGGTTATTATTAATTATATGCGTGTTTGTGTTTTGTGTTGCAGTGGCATCGAAAGAAAGATCGAAATAAAATTTACGAATTTAACTCATGGCGCGTGATATAATGAACTATTTGACGGCTAACCACAGTGCTGTATGCGCGTAATAAGCATAATGTACAACTCGGTAATCATAAATGTACCTCATCTAACAATAAGTTAAAGGCGCTATAAATGTGCGATAAGAATACGACTGACTTAATTGTGTTACTAATATATTTATCTGCGCCTCTAAATGTGGCACTCTAAATGTGCTGATAAATGTGAGCTCAGAATAAGGGCCGTCGTCTTTTTTTAATAATCCGAAAGTATCCGAAATTAAAAGTTAGAAAGCTGTTAAACAATGACTTGAAATTTTGCAGACAAGCTTCTCTCGACTTTTTCTTTAATGTGTGTACAGGTATTCTAACAAATTTTATTTAATTTAAATTCTGTTATTAATTATATAAGTAAAAACGCGAAAAGTGTAGCTTTTTATTTTATTTTAATAATTGAATGATTCTATATATGAGTATCATGTATATTGAGGATATTAAGTTGTTTTTACGATCAACATATGAGAGATTTAATATAATGAGAGAGATTATTTAATACAATATATTGAATTATAAAGTATAACATAATTATAAAATATTATTATTGTTATTAGCGAATTTTATACAACTGCAAGCTGTCTTCTCGTTTCTAACCATGCGTTCCAATCCAATGCATGTTCTTCTTCGAGTCCTCGGATTGTTATGACATGTCGTCTTTCATAGTTCTCATCGCAGGGATTTGTTATACTTCTTCCTTTTTGTAGTGTCCATCGGAATATTTTCTATAGCCATTTGTCCTAAGACATTCTTAAAAGATGATCAAACTATTGAAGTCCCCTTTTTTCTATTCTTTCGATTACTGTTTCTTTCGTGCTTCCATCTTATTAAAAAATATTAATATAATAAATATAACTACAGTATCTCACTTATTGTTAATCACTCTTTCCTCTCGACCTGACCGGCATGGGTGACTCTACCAGTAACTACGTTACTGCCGGCATAGCTCTTAGGTTCATTAGAGTACTCAAATCTGCTTACTTGGCAAATGCCTTTGTTGCAAAATATTTTCTTCGAAGTTTATTGTTGCTATACAGAGGAAAGCAGGGTAAAACCGGGTAGGCGGATAAAACCGGGTATCTCTGTTTCTTTGTGATAAGTATTACTATATTTGGCTAATTCGTGTTATTAATTGTAGATTGATGCTACCATTGTTTTGAGATGAATCGCGCCCACGTGCAAACAATATTTCTTTTTTGAGAAAAGTTCAAAATTTTCGGGCCAAAAAAGATCAATATCGGGGCAACAATCGAGTCGTTATGGATTTTTCTACACACAGCATCTGCTTCGGTAAATGCAGCATTGCATTCTGTACATATTAGAGAGTATATCGCATTAAATTTAATCGTCACTTTGTATGCCGGAATATACAGCCGCCGTGTTTGTTATTTTCTTCATGTTGGGGCAAAACTGGGTACCTACACACCTAGAACAAAGAAAAGGAAAAAACTGTTATCATGACATTGTCTCCCTACAAAAAACAGTTGGAAACGAAAACTACCACTCAAAAAAAGAAAAAAGCTTTTTGAGATCTTTAAAGTTAAAAAATTAAATAAGAAAATCCTGCAGCAATGTAGAACAAGAAAATATCTTTATTTGTGATTTTTGTCAATAGGATACATCTTTGTATTGTATTTTGATTAAAATAAATCTAGATTTTGTAATTGCACGGTATTTTACATGTTTTCAAATGGGCACCCGGTTTTACGCTACCGGTAGGGTAAAACCGGGTATTTTGACTGCTCCAAAAAATTTTTTTATCCTTGGTAATATCCTTTTTTAACAATTAGCTTTATTTTCTCACAGTTTAAGGTCCACTAAACCCTACTAACGGTCAGCAAATTTTTATTCTCTGATTTTTTGTAGGCAGACAAATCCAAAAAAGTACCCGGTTTTACCCTACTTTCCCTTATATAGTTACATATTATTTATGAACGTTAATTACTCATCCATAATATAAATAATATAAAATTAAACAAATCTTAGAAAATGTAGCTCTTTTTTAAAGCAGCGACAAGTATCTTCACAAAAGAAAATGAGTTACAAGTAGAATGCATCAAATAAAGAATAATGATTCGGCAAAAGTGCTTAATTTAAATCGATTATTCGGATTCAGTTATTATGATTTATAATGGTCGCCAATCATAAATACGCAAGCGCGTTATGTGTCGCTCGATTCGAACCGCATGATACAAATGTTACAGTCCATCAAGAACAATGTGCCCGAATAGTGGGCTCTCAAGAGTACGCATAGTATATATACAAAATTTATAAAAAACGATTATCACAATTACAGTTTTTCATTAAACAAAAAATATAGAAAATATATACGATCTGTTAAAATTTGGCGCATATATAGTGACGAAACTAAAATTTTATAATTCAGTAATTTCCTCTAATTGTCTATAATTTCTTCGAATAATGATTTTATATTGCACATTTTATTTATTTGATTGCTTTCTACTAAATTATATTAAGAGGAACTACAGAGGGAGACTGATAATATTTATATTATAATTTGATACAACGAATGCATACGTGTCAGTTCAACGTCGTCATTGGTTTTCATAGAAAAAAGTAAGCATTTTATTAATCAAGTTTTATAATTTGATGATATGTAAGATACATTGTGATTGGTTATAAAAAGAAATTTTGAAAAGTAGCGCTAGAAGGGATCTCATGATTGATGTACTAAACAAATTTCAAAAAATGATATACGTAAGATAACATCAATTCGATTCGAGCATATTGGAATTATACAGAGTATCGATAGAATCACTATTCATAGCTGAGCCGCCAAGGATTGCGCGGAAACCGATTGAGCGCAAGTATTTGCAAAAAACAAAATTATTATGTCAAAAACGGTTTTATGTGTTTTACTGAAAGTGTTAATGTTAACGAGAGCAGATATCTTGTCAAAGTATCCGGATTCAGACTTCATACAGATAAGGGATTGCTTTGTCGAATAAAATTAAATGTTATTGTAGCTAATAGTTCATTTCAGTAACTAAAACTATATATGATAATAAAATATATGGACTTAATAATAATAAAATAAAATTATATAACACAAAACATTAGAAGAATATGTGTGATGTTATGAAAAAGAAACGGATGTATAAATCTTGGAAATTTTGTTTATAAGTGGATGTTATATAATACAAAATTGAGCTTGATTAAGATGTATTGAAACTTGACTATATTATCTATATAGACTCTTTCTCTTTGTATCTCTCTCTTTGCTATTTTTAAAAATAAGTATTTTTGGAACATCAATATGATATTTTGTTTCTTCTCCGCTATATTAATACATACATATAGTGTCATTTAAACTGATTTTTAAGTGATTTTTCTTCAATTCCTAAGACTACTTTATTTTCTTAAATATTTATAACCATTTATTAGTATAATAAGATTTGTACTAAATTAGTTTTTATTTAACAAAATTAATCTAGAAAGTCAGCATCATTTTTTATGTTAAGAATAGTTATATAAATATATATATGTATATATATATATATAAATATATATATGTATATACAGGGTGTCCCATAATTCGCGGATCACCTGTCATGTGCAGGTAGAGCACATGAAACCGAGAAGAAAAGTCCTTTACCATTTTGCGATTTTCGTAATAATTATTAAGAAATTAATTTAAAAAGATGGGCCAATCACAAGCGCGCGGCGAAAAGAGACTTCCTACTCAGGCGTTGCTAGGTGCGCGGCGAAGCGGTGGGAGGGGCGCTGTATACGGCTACGTACGAGCGAACGCTGAAGCCACGCATCTCGAACTATTCCCTCTCTCTCTCTCTCTCTCTCTCTCTCTCTCTCTCTCTCTCTCACACTCTCTCTTTCTCTTTCCCGCGCGCGCGGCATAGGAAGCAGAGTTGGGCAAAAATCTAATTAACAATTACAAATTTCAATTACAATGTAATTCTTAATGCAATTAATAATTACATTTTATAATCGTTAATTATTGCAAACAATTACATTGTTAATTATTGCAAACAATGTAATTGTTTGCAATAATTAACGATTATAAATTGTAATTATTAATTGCATTAAGAATTACATTGTAATTGAAATTTCTAATTGTTAATTAGATTTTTGCCCAACTCTGCTTCCTATGCCGCGCGCGCGAGAAAGAGAAAGAGAGAGTGAGAGAGAGAGAGAGAGAATAGTTCGAGATGCGTGGCTTCAGCCTTCGCTCGTACGTAGCTGTATACAGCGCCCCTCCCACCGCTTCGCCGCGCACCTAGCAACGCCTGAGTAGGAAGTCTCTTCTCGCCGCGCGCTTGTGATTGGCCCATCTTTTAATATTAATTTCTTAATAATTATTACGAAAATCACAAAATGGTAAAGGACTTTTCTTCTCGGTTTCATGTGCTCTACCTGCACATGCCGGGTGATCCGCGAATTATGGGACACCCTGTATATATAAATATATATATGTATATATATATATATGTTTATGATTCGGTAAATACTGGGACCATCCACAAGTGATATGTACATAAGTATACATTCATCTACATTGACCTCCTAATGTGTATTTCATTATTATTTTTTATATGTATATCCAACGAACAAAGATATATGAAAATTTAGTTTTTTTTTATAGTTTGTTAATTGTCGGTACCATTAAAAAATGTATTGAAAACTTATTATAAACGATATACATAGTGTAAAGTGCGGTATACATAGTTTTGCAATAGTTCTGAACATCATATTTCGTAGTTAGTTGCAGTTTGTATGTATTGTAGTAAACATTACATCAAGAAAAGGTAGTTTTTTATGCATAGTATTTTTGTGGGACCGGTGAATTATACTACTTCTTTAAATTGTCGATATGTAACGGACAGAATATTGTAGTCTGAATAAATTCAAAGACTTCCGTACTACAAATATTAATATTGTTAGTTAAATATATTTAAATAAATTTAAATAACAATTTAAATTAAATTAAGAAATAGAAAGGAATTTAAATAAATATTGAATTTATTTAAAATTAAACAAAAATTTATTTAAAAGATTTTCGTAAAAGTTACATCTCGACATATGCAATCGCGTGTTTTTCTTTAAAAAATGTCTCTTTATCTTTATATATCTACAAATTATATTATATACAATTGAATTTATAAATATTATTAATTTTTTTTATAAATGTTACTAAATTTCTATTTCTATTAATCTGCTAAAGAATGATTAATGCTAACAAATAAAGCAAATATATAGTGAACAAAACTATAAAGATTAAAACTATAAACTATAAATTTTAAATATCGTGAAAGAAGAACTCCATATATATATACCGAATGAATTGCGTGAAAAATCTATTATTCTTTTCTAAAATTCTTAAAAGGATCTGAAAAGAGATCGTTTATTTAGAGAAGGATATAAATTTCTAATTATTATAAAATCTTTCATACATTCCCACAGATAAGTGCATTATTTGAATATTATAAAGATGATATTATATATAATCGCAAATAAAACATTTTGTACTATTTTAGGGTTTATATTCAAAGATTTTAGGACGTTTATATATATGTTTGATTTTTGCCAAAATTTATTCGACATTATATCAAAAATAAAACTCATAGTTGATTAGAATTTACGTGATATTATTATACATATTATGTAATAGTGATCCTAAAAAGTAGCAAAATCTTTCAGCAGAAGTGTTTTCTCATCGCATAGGGATTCCCGTTCTTATTGATAATCCTCTCAATATTTTGAACTTTTCATAGTTGATCATCAGTCTTCTATAATTTGTTATTGTAAATAGCAATTCTAATTCTAATCCGAATTTAATTAAAGAATTAAATTGCTTAACATTTTTTAATTACATATTTCTTTAAAGATTATAATAAATTCCTTCTTCTAGAAGTAAAATAATCAAACTAAATTTTTAAGTATTTTAAATATAATAAATAAATAAATATAATAAAGAAATGTAAACATAAAAATAAACATTTTAAAAATCAAATTTTTATAGATTTTTCTGTATGCGATTTACCTTAAATTGTATTGAATTGAATATATTTATATGAAATTCAATTAATTAACATAATTATGGAGGTGCACTCTTCGATAATAAAATTTTTAAAAGTTAAATAATACTAATCATAAAAATGCAAGAAAGTTGAACTGCTACAAGTTACCTTTGATTTGAGCTTTACGTAAAGTGTGCCTTATTTCTGCTGCTTTGCTTTCTAATATCATTACTCGCTTGAATAACAATAATAATAGCTTTTAATATTAATTATTTTATTTTTTTGATTACTGATACTATTAAATTTGTGTACAATAATCTTTATGTGCATTTAGTGCGCACTAGTGCATGCAATCTAAGTATGTCAGTAGATTTCGTTTTATGTCTTTTCGCATTCTGTCGACATCATCAAATATATCAGATCCTATCAAATTTGTTGTCTTTTTGCTTTCAAAACTTGTAATAGACACTTTACAAAATTTGTTTTTAACAGATTTAACTATTTGGGTTATATATAAATAAAATAGAATCATTTTTACAAAAAAATACGTCTGCATATATTGTAAAAAAAGCAACCAGATATATTTGAAAAATATTTTTCTAAACTTAAACTTCTTAGTTTAATAAACTTTTGAAAGTATTTTATCTGTTAACTTATCGATTAAATTAGGCAATTATCGATTAAAATGATTACCACGAAGAATTTACGCACGCTTTAACTTGTACCATTAAAGTTTCATACATATAATCTCTGATTAAAATTAATCGGAAATCGGTCCTTATTTTCATCCTTATATCCACAATTTCTCTGCGTATCCATTTTTATAGTAACGTTTTATGTTTTATAGTAATGTTTTATGTAGAAGTGGAAGTTAGTGCTATCAAAACATATATGTGCTAATGATAAATATTTTTCTAAGCTCAAATTTCTTTGTAAATCCTCGAAAATATTTTATCTGTTAACTTATGGTAACTATAAATTAGAATCATTTCCACGAATTTGCGCACGCTTTAACTTGTACCATTAAAGCTTTATACGTATAATCTCTGATTAAAATTAATTAAAAATTGTAATTGAAATGATCGGTCCCGCTTTTTGTCGTTATATCGAAGAACTCGGTCCTCACATTTCAGGATACGTCGCTGACGAAAATTATGGATTTAACTACTTTCTTCTTTATATCTGTAATATCTTTGCGTATTCATCCTTCCACATTAATGTATTGTATAAAAGTCGAAGTTAGAAGCAACAGAACGTATATGTGCTATTGATAAATATTTTTCTAAATTTAAACTTCTTAGTTTGGCAGATTCTCCAAAGTATTTTATCTGTTAACTTATGGTAATTATCGATTAAAATGATTTCCACGAAGAATTTACGCACGCTTTAACTTGTACCATTTAAGCTTCATACATATAATCTCTGATTAAAATTAATTAAAAGTTTTAATTGAAATGAACGGTCCCGCTTCTTGCCGTTACAGCGAAGAAATCGGTCCTCACATTTCACGCTATGTCGCTGAAGCAAATTTCGGATTATTATTTTCATCCTTATATCTATAATATCCCTGCATATTATTCTTTACACAATAATATTTTGTGTGAAAATCAAAGTTAGTAGTATCAGAACGTATATATACTATTGATAAATATTTTTTTCTAAGCTTAATCTTTTTAGTTTAGTAAATCCTCGAAAATATTTTGTTTATTAAATTATGGTAATTATTGATTAAAATGATTTCCACGAAGAATTTACGCATGCTTCAACTTGTACCATTAAAGCTTCATACGTATAATCTCTGATTAAAATTAATTTAAAGTTGTAGTTGAAATGATCGGTCCCGCTTTTTGCCGTTACTTCGAAGAAATCGGTTCTCATATTTCTCATATGTCGCTGAAGCAAATTACGGATTTAGCTATTTTCATCCTTATATCCGTAATATCTTTGCGTATTCATCCTTCTACATTAATGTATTGTATAAAAGTCGATATTAGAAGCAACAGAACGTATATGTGCTATTGATAAATATTTTTCCAAGCTTAAACTTTTTAGTTTAGTAAATCTTCGAAAATATTTTATTTGTTAACTTATCGATTAAATTAGGCAATTATCGATTAAAATGATTACCACGAAGAAGTTTCGCACGCTTTAACTTGTACCATTTAAGCTTCATATGTATAATCTCTGATTAAAATTAATTAAAAGTTGTAGTTGAAATGAGCGGTCCCGCTTTTTGCCGTTACATCGAGGAAATCGGTCCTCACATTTCACGATATGTCGCTGAAGCAAATTTCGGATTATTATTTTCATCCTTATATCTATAATATCCCTGCATATTATTCTTTACACAATAATATTTTGTGTGAAAATCAAAGTTAGTAGTATCAGAACGTATATATACTATTGATAAATATTTTTCTAAGCTTAATCTTTTTAGTTTAGTAAATCCTCGAAAATATTTTGTTTATTAAATTATGGTAATTATTGATTAAAATGATTTCCACGAAGAATTTACGCATGCTTCAACTTGTACCATTAAAGCTTCATACGTATAATCTCTGATTAAAATTAATTTAAAGTTGTAGTTGAAATGATCGGTCCCGCTTTTTGCCGTTACTTCGAAGAAATCGGTTCTCATATTTCTCATATGTCGCTGAAGCAAATTACGGATTTAGCTATTTTCATCCTTATATCCGTAATATCTTTGCGTATTCATCCTTCTACATTAATGTATTGTATAAAAGTCGATATTAGAAGCAACAGAACGTATATGTGCTATTGATAAATATTTTTCCAAGCTTAAACTTTTTAGTTTAGTAAATCTTCGAAAATATTTTATTTGTTAACTTAACGATTAAATTAGGCAATTATCGATTAAAATGATTACCACGAAGAAGTTACGCACGCTTTAACTTGTACCATTTAAGCTTCATATGTATAATCTCTGATTAAAATTAATTAAAAGTTGTAGTTGAAATGAGCGGTCCCGCTTTTTGCGTTACATCGAGGAAATCGGTCCTCACATTTCACGATATGTCGCTGAAGCAAATTTCGGATTTAGTTATTTTCATTCTTATATCTTTAATATCTTTGCATATTCTTCTTTATATAGTAATGTTTTGTGTATAAGTCGAAGTTAGTAGTATCAGAACGTATATATGCTATTGATAAATATTTTTCTAAGCTTAAACTTTTTAGTTTAGTAAATCTTCGAAATTATTTTATTTGTTAACTTATCGATTAAATTAGGCAATTATCGATTAAAATGATTACCACGAAGAATTTGCGCACGCTTTAACTTGCATCATTAAAGCTTCATACGTATAATTTCTGATTAAAATTAATTAAAAGTTGTAATTGAAATGAGTGGTCTCGCTTTTTGCCATTACATCAAAGAAATCGGTCCTCACATTTCACGATACGTCGCTGAAGAAAATTTCGGATTTAGCTATTTTCATCCTTATATCCGTAATATCTTTGCGTATTCATCCTTCTACATTAATGTATTGTATAAAAGTCGAAATTAGAAGCAACAGAACGTATATGTGCTATTGATAAATATTTTTCTAAGCTTAAACTTTTTAGTTTAGTAAATCTTCGAAAATATTTTATTTGTTAACTTATCGATTAAATTAGGCAATTATCGATTAAAATGATTACCACGAAGAAGTTACGCACGCTTTAACTTGCATCATTAAAGCTTCATACATATAATTTCTGATTAAAATTAATTAAAAGTTGTAATTGAAATGAGTGGTCTCGCTTTTTGCCATTACATCAAAGAAATCGGTCCTCACATTTCACGATACGTCGCTGAAGAAAATTTCGGATTTAGTTATTTTCATCCTTATATCCGTAATATCTTTGCGTATTTATCCTTCTACATTAATGTATTGTATAAAAGTCGAAATTAGAAGCAACAGAACGTATATGTGCTATTGATAAATATTTTTCTAAGCTTAAACTTTTTAGTTTAGTAAATCTTCGAAAATATTTTATTTGTTAACTTATCGATTAAATTAGGCAATTATCGATTAAAATGATTACCACGAAGAAGTTTCGCACGCTTTAACTTGTACCATTTAAGCTTCATATGTATAATCTCTGATTAAAATTAATTAAAAGTTGTAGTTGAAATGAGCGGTCCCGCTTTTTGCCGTTACATCGAGGAAATCGGTCCTCACATTTCACGATATGTCGCTGAAGCAAATTTCGGATTTAGTTATTTTCATCCTTATATCTTTAATATCTTTGCATATTCTTCTTTATATAGTAATGTTTTGTGTATAAGTCGAAGTTAGTAATATCAGAACGTATATATGCTATTGATAAATGTTTTTCTAAATTTAAACTTCTTAGTTTCAGATTCTCCAAAGTATTTTATCTGTTAACTTACGGTAATTATCGATTAAAATGATTTCCACGAAGACTTTACGCACGCTTTAACTTGTACCCTATAAGCTTCATGTGTATAATCTCTGATTAAAATTGATTAAAAGTTGTAGTTGAAATGAGCGGTCCCGCTTTTTGCCGTTACATCGAGGAAATCGGTCCTCACATTTCACAATATGTCGCAGAAGCAAATTTCGGATTTAGCTATTTTCATCCTTATATCCACAATATCTCTGCGTATCTTTTTTATATTATTTTATGTTTTTTAGTAATGATACAAATATCTTCCTTAATTATTAATATTTTTGAAAATTACAACGTTTGTTTTGTTTGTTAAGAATGTATAAAAAACTTGCAAAAAAAATTGTGTCTTTATTTGTTCGTCCACAATCGTCATTCGAATTTTGCCCAATTTTTGGCCATTGAAATCTTTCTAGTCCCCTTAAACTTTTTAGTTTAGTAAATTCTCGAAAATATTTTATTTGTTAATTTATGGTAATTATTGATTAGAATCATTTCCACGAAAAATTTATGCACGCTTTAACATGTACTATTAAAGCTTCATATGTATAATCTCTGATTAAAATAATTAAAAGTTGTAATTGAAATAAGCGGTCCCGCTTTTTGCCGTTACATCGAAGAAATCGGTCCTCACATTTCACGATATGTCGCTGAAGCAAATTTCGCATTTAACTCTTTTTATCCTTATATCCGTAATATCTCTACGTATTCTTCCTTCCACAGTAATGTGTTGTATAAAAGTCGAAGTTAGAAGCAACAGAACATATATGTATTACTAATAAATATTTATCTAAACTTAAATTTTTTAGTTTAATAGACCCTGGAAAATATTATGTCTGCTAGTTTATTAATTATAAGTGTCGATTAGAATTCCACGAGGAATTAATCTTCACATTTCACGATACGTCGCCGAATTAAATTTTGAATTTAACTGTATTCATCTCCGTAATATCTTTGCGTATTCTTCTTCAACTAGTAGCGTATTATTTAAAAATTGATGTTGAAAATAAGAATGCATATGTTGCTAATAATAAATATTTCCCTAAACATATTATTGCATAATAACATTAGTTTTCTAAAGTTAAAAAATAATGAGTGTTGATAAAAACTATACAACCTAATACAAAGTTTAATTGGTCACAGTTTCTTACGTAATATATACTATTAATACTGGTACCGGTCTTGCTAATATACAATATGTAAAATGTAATTTTGGTTCTGGTTTGATACGTTACATATCTTTAAATATATTGGTACCGGTCCTGGTAAATCTCTTTCTGTATAGAAAAATACCGGGACGGTCCTAATATGTGACAAAAGTCTTGGTATTTGCCATTACATCTCCGAAATGGTCCCGACATGTACCGAATCATAAATATATATGTATATATATATATATATATATATATATATATATATATATATATACATATATAACAGAACAGAGCTACTAAATATTGAAACAAAGTCGAGTATCAGTATAATAGAATTTCGGATTGTATCAATTAACTCTAACAATAAAGCCAATTGTCACAGAAATCAACAATATATGCAACCAGTCAATTTTTTGCTACGTCTTTGACTTTATATAAAAATTTAATTGTATATATATTTGTTATATAGCTATATGCATACGATCTTACCCAGGTAATGTACATAGGTTAATTATAACATCATATTCTTCAGAATTTGTTTGCGTTAAAAAATGAACAAATAACCGAAAAGAAATTCGACAAAAGTTCAAGTACAAGAATTTATAAAAATTCTATATGAGCATAAAAAGACAATATTTATAATATTTATATTTTTGACGTACAAACATTTCTGAAAAACTTTAAGGGGATCCAAAAGTGACGGCCGAACTCCGACGGGTTAGCGACCTCATCCAAGCGTAACTAAAATTATCGATAATACCGACCGAAATTATCGATAATATCAATAATTTTAGTTCCGCTGTTACCGATATAAATATTTTTGCATGTTCTATGCATATTTGAACGAGAATTGTGTTCAATATGTTGAAATCGGACAACATCGTGTATTTCTACTGCTCTATTGCCTCGCACGCATATCTAAGGGTATTTAAGCGTATAGATAACAGTATAATATAGACGTGTCTGCCTTTATCACATATTTGAACATAATTTCACATTGTTCATACGGGCTATGTGTCTTCCCATATATCTTCCAAGAGGAATAACATTTGGTTAGGTGTTATATATATAATTGTATATATATATGTATATGTATAATATGTACATAGACGTATACAGATGTATGTGTATGATATATATACATATATTCTGAATATTATCATGTAACTTTCTATAAGTTGCGATCTATGCAATGCAGCTAATTTTTTTCAATCGATATAATTAATGGATATATAACAACAATGTATTATTTATACAAATATATATTATATTGTCTTCTTTTTGTTTGTATACATAAATGTTTATATATTTGTAATAAAGATTTATAATACATTGTTTGTCTCGATCGCAACAGAATAATATATTTTTACAATATTCTGAATATTGAAAATATAAAATGGGCCCCTCCATCGCCCATTTTCGTAAGAACGCAACCAATATGTTTTTCGTCTCTCCGATTATAATTTGCAATCGAGATTGAGGCATCTTTTTTTTCAATATTCGTACAAATATTACGATACACTTTTTGGATAATGTTATCCCATTAATCATTTACCATTCAATTTACCATCTTACCGTATGTACAGCCAGGTAGGCTATCATATACGCGAAGTTTAGTGCCATCAAAGAAAATACATCGCCAGTGATCACTACAATTCTCTCCAATGATTTGTAAGCTTTTATTATTATCACAGGCTGCAATCATATGAGGAAACTCCAAATATTGCACACTTTGCGTTTCGAAATCAGAAATTTCTCTTACGATGCGTAAAAATCGATCTAATGATTCATCGTTTATTTTGCTGTTTATGGGCAAGATATTATCCTTCACAACAGAGAGAGGAGCAATCGCATTTAACATTTTTTCATGTCTCTCCACATCGTCTTTAGTAATATCATGTTTGTTATTTGAATAACTAACTATGATACAATCATCATCTTGCTCTGTATCCAGAGTAGCAGCAGTAGCAGTAAATGCTTCTGCTTCTACAGGCAAAACATTTGATTTGCATCGCTTTTTTTCTTCGACAATATTTGCATTTTCTATAATATTTCGTCGAATAGTTTTTCGGCTAATTATTTGTTTCGCTGCTTTTTCTTTAGCTTCTGTTATATATTTTGGATTTCTGATTGGCATATGTCTATTATGGCGACTATCCAATATTTCTGGAAGCATGCATTCGTAGTAGAAGCGTGTTAGAAAAGGCAGCATTTGATTTTTCCAGAATTCATTGTCTGTACTAATACGCAATATTTTTATGCTTTTTGGCGTCCAAACAGCAAAAATGCAATATTCTCGCTTTGTTATATTCAATTGACCTTGAACTTGGTAAAAATATCGGTGATTCCGATTCATTTTATGTGGATTTTTTTTATCAAAGATGCCTTTCAAAGAAGGCAATGTCTCTATGGCTTCTTCTGCTGTCAAATGTTCAGCCGACAGAGGACATTTGATTTCCACAAGACCATTTTCCTCAATAAGTCCGTCAGGAGACGCACCCAAGCATGGATTTTCATTATCAATGAACAATCCGCAAAGTTTTATTGCTTTATTTAATTTAATGGCCAATTCTTTCCTCGCTACATTTTCATTATCGCGACCATATTTCATGGCTGCGGTATCAATAGACGGAGGATATAAAATGTTTTTTACAGTCAATGCGCAGGACGTTGTCGGTCTCATGCGACATACGGTTCCAAAATTGGATGCCGTCAACATTTCACGTCTCAATGATAACCATTTGGACTCATTTTGCTTTCTAGTCTCAAGTTCTATTTTTTGCCAATTTACCCCATTTTCGAACAACATTTCTGAATGATTTTGTCGCAGTTGCTCGAATATATCGGATGGAAGATCCGGTTTTTGCGATTGCGGACCGTAATAACGATCTGTTCCTGATTCTCGTTTGAATTTTTTTTGCCTTCCCTGCGCTTCTCGAGATTCTCTGGTTCTTGCAACTTTTATTTGGCGTCGCTTTTCCAGATTCTCGACAATAGGCGGAACAGTCTTACACATGCTTTGATGTAACTGTGTAAGTACTTGTTGCGTATTGTATTGCACAACTGCTCCTGCAATTCTAGCATTGTAAGAGCCTTTTTTTCCAAAATTAATACGCTTTCCGCCTATTTGTTTGCAGATTACCGAATTGAACGATTCTGCAGGGTTATTCGTTAAATTTAGCAATAAGCTATCGGAGTAAGCGCTAAGGTACATGACAGCACTTTGTATTTTTGGATAGAGACCATGTAATTTTAGAAACGGTACATAATTTTTCTTCGTTTCATTACAATTCTCTTTGCTTATATGACCGCGAGCTTCACATCGCTTATGTTCGCCAAAAATATGACTAGGAATGTTCAATATATCTTTTTGCAATTCCATAGCCTGATAATGTTGAGGTTGCTTTTCATTTCTTCGTCTAGCGACTACCTCTATTACCTCCTTTCGTATTTTTAAAATGTTGCTTTTTACAACATTTTGCACCTCTACAAAGCCACGCTGTCTATGCATCTTTGGCTGAGTCATCTCTGCCATAGCTTTAAGCTTTTTGCATAAGTTGCGAAGCAAATGATTGGTGCATTCAATTTTTTTGACTGTCACCATATGTTCACGGTATGGTCTGTTATCAACAATGGCCTGATATACACTACTGTCACCATCGGCAACAACTGTTTTGTAAATCAGTCCATGCATTTCAAGGCTACATTTAAAACCTTCCGCGATGGCATCGCTCTCCATGCTTGTAGAGCTGACATTGCGGTCGAAATTTTTATAGCATTTGTGAGCTCTTGGTTCTATACCTCTCCGCTCTGCCACATTACATAGCGTGTAAAATTTATTGCGGACACCGACGAAGAGAATCTTTCCCGTTCGGTAACCAATTATGGCTCCAATACCGGAAAGTGAGTCGTAGGCGTTACCGTACGATCTCTTCATCCAACTACCATCCGCTACAACTGTTATATACGGAATGCCGTTTATAACCTCGTTTTTTTCAATAGCGAGTTGCTTTTCAACTTCGCCAGCCATTTTCATATTTTCTATGGCTGTTTTTTGAAAATCATCGACTGAATTTTCTCTATATTTTCTGTAAGTCGGCTCGGACATACAAGGAACATTCATGGCTGCACACAGCTCTTCCAGCTGGGCAAAACCAATTCCCATTGTAACAGTTCCTGCTACAGCGGCTGTATTAATGTCCAATGTTTCAGGCTCTGTGGGTTCTGACCAGATGTTGGCTTCGTAATTGCACATTTGGCATTTGAAGAACACTTGTGTCATTAACCCACGGCGACGAGAATTAACGAGTTTCCAATCTTTAAATTGGCACTCTATTCCTCGCGTATGGTTATCAAATGTTCTATGGATTTCACTCCACAGAAAAGAAATGTCGACAATGCGACGGCCTTCAGGCATGCTTTCCTGGATACGATTTGTATCCAGAAGGCCGTTTTCGATAACAAAATTATTGTTATCTTCGCAAAATTCAACATTTTCACACATACCTGTATTTGAAGTTGACTCGAGGCACTGCATTGTTTTGGGTAGTAATTATCGAATCCATTATATCGGGAAGTAATTCAACCGATTTTTGCAAATTTACAGATTCGTTACTACCCTCACTAATGCTAGTGTGCCGGGAATCATTTGCCTCTTGGGTTAGCTGCAATAATTGTCGCCTGCAAAGAAAAATTAATGGATATTTTTTAAAACGTAACTACAAAAATAAAATATTATATATAATAATATATATTATATATATAATTTTATATATTTTTGAAAAAAATAAAACCTCTGAAAAATAAGTGCAGTCTTTTGTTTATACATTTTTTGATCTAAGTGCTATTAAAAATTAGTTATATAATGCTATTATATAATACAATAGAAAATGTTTTGACAACATAAATGCCTCTAAAATATTTTATAACAAGCATAACGTATATGCAAAAGAACCAGCTCACGAATTGATCGCCTCTGGCATATATTTTTTAACACACATGCAAATCGCATCTAGTGTGAAATAACAACCAGTTCACGAATTGATCGTCTCTGGCATATATTTTTTAACCAAAGCGAACATGCAAAACGCATTTGGTGTCAAATATTCTTAAAACAACCAGCTCACGAACTGACCGCCTCTGGCATATATTTTTTTTAACACACATGCAAATCGCATCTAGTGTGAAATAACAACCAGTTCACGAATTGATCGTCTCTGGCATATATTTTTTAACCAAAGCGAACATGCAAAACGCATTTGGTGTCAAATATTCTTAAACAACCAGCTCACGAACTGACCGCCTCTGGCATATATTTTTTTTAACACACATGCAAATTGCATCTAGTGTGAAATAACAACCAGCTCACGAATTGATCGCCTTGGCATATATTTTTTAACACACATGCAAATCGCATCTAGTGTGATATAACCACCAGTTCACGAATTGATCGCCTCTGGCATATATTTTTTAACACACATACAATTTTCATCTAGTGTGAAATAACAACCAGCTCACGAATTGATCGCCTCTGGCATATATTTTTTAACACACATGCAAATCGCATCTAGTGTGAAATAACAACCAGTTCACGAATTGATCGCCTCTGGCATATATTTTTTAACCAAAGCAAACATGCGATACGCATTTGGTGTCAAATATTCTTAAAACAACCAGCTCACGAACTGACCGCCTCTGGCTAACTAACTACTGTAGCACTAACTACTATTATAAAATACAAATATAATAAATTTTCAATAAAATATCAAAATAAGCAAAAGACTGCGTTCTTATTTTTCAGAGATTTATGTTATATATTCGGCATTACTTATATATATACACTGTGTGTACACACATGCGCGCGCACACACTACCGGGCGCACGTCGGTGAACCGCGCTGTAGCCGTAACAGCTGAGCGCTCACGCACACTACCAGGCGCGCGAGGGGCCTCTGGTGGCTCAGGGAGTAGCGCGCCTGACTCACATCCCAGAGAACTCGGGTTCGATTCCCGACTCCGACCCTGGCCTGCGCTTTCCCATTTTTCCTTTCCTACCACCTCCCTAACACAAATTCCTTCCTTCCCCCAAGAGGAACCTTCATATTTACGACATTATTCTATCTACGACATTATTCTATCTTTAAACCAGTTTATGGCCGTATAGCGAGTACTCGCTGGAGCCAATCCCAAAACCCAAGCAAGCAAGCAACCCCAGGCGCGCGGCTCACCGACGTGCGCCCGGCTAAAAGTCGGCGCTGATTGATCGGACTTTACTCAATAATAACTCCTTTATGAAGCGTTATAGAAAAAAATGTTACAGGACTTTTCTATTCAGAATAACACCCTCTACCTTCCCTTAAAGGGTGTTGCGCGAATTTTCGGACACCCTGTGTAAATATACCTTATATATAAATAATACTAACCTCTTGACCCTTATTCTTTTTAAGGAAAGTCTTCGGACAGAGAGAGGCAAGCGTTTATCATTATATTTTTGTCCCATTATGTGGACACACTATATATTAAAAATTAAAAACACAAAAACACAGTTTTTTTACTTCAACGTGTTATAACGCGTTATAACGGTTGAGCGCGCGATAATCTCTTGTTACGCGTATGGACAAAACACACGCGACAAACTGAGCCTGAGCTGCCGCGCACTGATATAATCGCGTTCGTCTGTTTGCATGTGTGTGTGCGTACAGCCGACTTACTGCCCGATACGTACATACTTACATAATGACTGCTATAGATATCGCGTTATGATGAAAATGAAAACTAATGCACATCTTTATAAATGTTTATCTTAATAAATGAATATTGTACAACCGAATAAAAACATTGTTTTTATATCGCTAAATTAATTTTATACATAAAAACATTATTTATATTTAACGAAAACATTATATAAAATTAATTATATGGATTATTAATTGATAAATTACCAAACTTTAATTCATGTGTGAGAGAGTAATATACATGTACGCACTAACATATCGCAATTTCTAATATCTTTTTTCTTTCGATCATACACTTACTCTGTTTCTCTCTGTATCTCTCTTTCTAATCGTTCGCCTACTGCATATAGCTTAGCTTTATTCTTCTAGCATATTTGCTTACGCGTTTACTCGCGCTTCTCTCTCTCTCTCTCTCTCTCTCTCTCTCCTTTTGTTCATTCATTATTCTTTCATTCTCATTATTATATTTTTGTATTTGTTCAACATTTATTGTTCTATTTTATTTTTATCTCTACACGTAAATAAATAAATTTATTTATTTGTATTTTAAATAGCATAAATGAGATACAATACGTTATTTTCTTTTTTTATTTCACTATATATAGTTAAAACAATACATAATTACGTTTCACTTTAGTTAAATACAACACATGCACATACAAAAGTACACACGCACACGCACACATACATAATACTTTTTTTATTTATAAAATATACAATATCTTTTTTACGCTTTATAAAATAAAGATAAATAAATTAATTTATTATCATGTAGGAAAACAAGAATAGAAAGAATAAAAGTCACACAAATAAAAGATTATAATAATGGGAATGAAAGAATACAATAAAGAACAAGCAGAGAAAGAGAGAGAGAGAGAGAACGAATGAGAAGCAAGCGAGATAGCTAACATGAAAGACTTCCGAAGTCTCGCTCGCGAGGCTCGCTTTATCTATAATCTCTCGCGTTATATACCGTTACTGTAAAATTTTTGTTTTTCGCGCTTATTGATCCGAAAATAATTACAATGAATTTATGATATTTTACCAATTAAAATAATACGAAACACGAAATCGGATAATTTTTAATCAATTATTTAATTAAAATTATGATTACTTATTTCATTAAAAATAATCCGATTTATGTCATATTTAGTGTCATTTTAATCGCAAAAATGTAATTAATCCATTACAATTATTTTCAGATATATAAAATGCGAAATACAGAGATTTTATTTTCTATAATAAGATGACATATACACGTGAAAGATTACAGAGAAAGGGAGCCTGGCGAGCGAGACTTCGGAACACTTTGATGTTTATCATCTCGCTTGCTCCTTCATTCTTTCTTGCTCTCGCTTTTGTCGATTCTATAGCATCGGGGATCTTTCCTTATGTACAAAATATAAACATTTTACAAAATAAAACTGAAACTTACATTTTGGATGTTATTAGTATAAATATAAATATAATGGATTAATGAGTTTCTTGCGATTAAAATAATACCAAACATGACATAAATTGGATTAGTTTTAATCAATTATGTATTATATGTAATTATGATTACTTATTTCATAAAAAATTATACGATTTATGTCGTGTTTAGTATCATTTTTATCGCAAGAATCTCATTAATCCATTATAATTATATTCATATTAATAACATCCAAAATGTAAGTTTCAGTTTTTATTTTGTAAAATGTTTATATTTTACATAAGGAAAGATCCCCGATGCTATAGAATCGACAAAAGCGAGAGCAAGAAAGAATGAAGGAGCAAGCGAGATGACAAACATCAAAGAGTTCCGAAGTCTCGCTCGCCAGGCTCCCTTTATCTGTTATCTTTGACGTGTATATGTCATCTTATTATAGAAAATAAAATCTCTGTATTTCGCATTTTATATATCTGAAAATAATTGTAATGGATTAATTACATTTTTGCGATTAAAATGACACTAAATATGACATAAATCGGATTATTTTTAATGAAATAAGTAATCATAATTTTAATTATATAATTGATTAAAAATTATCCGATTTCGTGTTTCGTATTATTTTAATTGGTAAAATATCATTAATTCATTGTAATTATTTTCGGATCAATAAGCGCGAAAAACAAAAATCTTACAGTAACGGTATATAACGCGAGAGATTATAGATAAAGCGAGCCTCGCGAGCGAGACGAGACTTCGGAAGTCTTTCATGTTAGCTATCTCGCTTGCTCCTCATTCGTTCTCTCTCTCTCTCTCTCTTTCTCTGCTTGTTCTTTATTGTATTCTTTCATTCCCATTATTATAATCTTTTATTTGTTCGACTTTTATTCTTTTTATTCTTGTTTTCCTACATGATAATAAATTAATTTATTCATCTTTATTTTATAAAGCATAAATAAGATATTGTATATTTTATAAATAAAAAAAGTATTATGTATGTGTGCGTGTGCGTGTGTATTTTTGTATGTGCATGTTGTATTTAACTAAAGTGAAACGTAATTATGTATTATATTAACTACATATAGTGAAATAAAAAAAAAAAATAACGTATTGTATATCTCATTTATGCTGTATAAAATAAAAATAAATAAATACATTTATTTATTTTTATGTAAGGAGACGAGAATAGAAAGAATAAAAGTTGAGCAAATAAAAGAATATAATAATGGGAATAAAAGAATACAATAATGAACGAGCAGAGAGAGAGAGAGAGAGAGAGAGAGAGAGAGAGAGAGAGAGAGAGAGAGAGAGAGAGAAGCGCGAGTGAAGGCGTAAGTGAATATGCGAGGAGCATGAAGCTAAGCGATACGTAGTACATAGCGAGCGAGCGATTAGAAAGAGACAGAGCGTGACAGAGCGTATGATTGAGAGAAAAAAGATACTGCAATAATGTTAGTGCGTACATGTATATTACTCTCACACGCATGAAACAGACGAAGATAGTACGATTATATCTGTGTTTGTCATGTACGATTGCAGCTCTGTCTATCGCGACATCACGCAACTAATCTACTGCTCTGTTTTACTCTTGAGCCTCCATCTCGTACACACACATATGCACGAAAATTCTTGTTGGGAAGTCCTAAAGACTGTGCGAAAAGCACTTTACTTGTTTTGTTTTCCCGCGCATTAAGTGCGTCACTAATATGGGCGACATAGAAATCGATACGCGATCGATATCGCCGCCTGGCGAATTACGTCATGTATTATTCTCACGCTATCGAATAAATCTCTCTCTTAAGCCAGCAACGGTCGGGTAAGCACGTGTCTTTCTTTCTCTCCGCTAATAGCCTAAATCATAACAGGTTATGGGCCCAGGACGGTTACTCATTTTAAATAATATATATTGGAATCGAGTCCGTTGAAGATTAGAGTAAGAGAGCGTATTATCAGGAGATAATAAGGGACTATAAGTGCCAAAAGTGAAAACGTGCAGCAAGTAATAATTCGCGAGAAGCAAGTCAGCCTAGCGACACGTGGCAACGGTCATGGCAGAGGTCGGCATGCAAAATTTAGGCCAAATCGAAAAATTGATAGGCCGGGAAAATTACGGGACGTGGAAATTTGCTATGCGAGCGTGCTTAGAAACCGAAGACTTGTGGGGATGCATACTTGGAGAAGAGGCGTATCTGATGGATACAAAGAAGATGACCAAGGCGAGGGCAAAGATCGTCCTAGCAGTACAAAAACAAAATTACGGGCACATACAGAGCGCGGAAACACCGAGACAAGCATGGGAGAACCTTAGGAACGCGTTCGAAGACAAAGGGCTCACACGGAAAGTAGGTCTTTTACGCACCCTAACATCGACCAAGTTACTAGATTGCAATTCCGTAGAAGAGTACGTAAACACAATAACAACGACGGCTCATACTTTGAAAGAACTCGAATTCGAAGTCAAAGAAGAAATGATAGGAGCCTTGCTACTATCCGGACTCCCCGATGAATACAAGCCCATGATTATGGGCCTAGAAAGTTCCGGTACAATCGTAACAGCAGACGCAATCAAGGTAAAACTACTCCAAGAGGTCAAATACGACGGAAAACAAACAGGAGAGGCGGCATTATACTCGAAGGCGAGAGCAACACGTAAAAAGGGACACGAAAGGACAAAAAGCAGGTGCTACGCATGCGGCAAGATCGGACATTTCGCAGCCAAGTGTCGTAACAAAATGAAAGACGAGACCAAGGAAAAGGATGGCTCGACACACAGGGTATTCGCGACATTCGCAAACCGAGCAAGTGCGAAAAGTGACGAGTGGTATCTCGATTCCGGAGCATCGACGCACATGACGGGCTGGGCGGACTGTCTGAAAGAGACAAAGAAGTGTAACAAAACCATAACAGCAGCAAACCACGGCCAACTGAAAGCAGTAGCGCGTGGAACAGCAGAACTCGAGGTCGCCGTGAACGGAACCGAAAAGATCATTCGCGTTGAAAATGTATTATATGTTCCAGGATTAGCCGCGAACTTGCTTTCTGTAGATACAATAGTACAGAGAGACTACAAGGTCAACATCACCAAAAACGGGTGCACCATACATGATGCAGAAGGAGACCTGGTCGCAGTAGCCAAACCGCACGGAGGAGTGTACCGGCTGTGCAAAGTTCCGGAGACAGCCTTTGCTACGATAGAGACGGAACAGCGAGGAGGCGTCTGGCATAGACGCATGGGGCATCTCAGCAGAGGAGGAATGAATCAGCTAACCAAGGGCCCCGCCAAATCCATAAGAGGCTTCGAGACGACGAAAGAAGAATGCGACATATGCGTAAAAGGCAAGCAAAGTAGAAAACCATTTAAGTTTAGTGGTAAGCGAGCGCGCGTACCTTTAGAATTAATACACTCGGATATTTGCGGACCTATGTCCACGGAATCGTTAGGCGGTGCGAAATACTTTATAACCTTCATAGAAGACTATAGTCGTAAAAAGTTTGTTTACTTTCTGAAACATAAAAGCGAGGCAGTCAAAGCATTCAAAAATTTTAGAGCGTATGCTGAAAATAAATTAGAAAGAAAGATAAAATCGATTCGAACGGATAACGGCCGCGAATACGTAAATAAAGAGTTCAAAGATTTATTACAATCATTAGGAATAGCGCATCAAACGACAGTTCCATATAACCCTCAACAGAATGGCTTAGCCGAACGCGCGAACCGTAGTATTGTAGAGCGAGCTGGGTGCATGTTAATAGATGCGAACCTGCCGAAAGCTTACTGGGCTGAAGCGACGTCCACGGCGGTTTATTTGCTCAATAGAAGCCCAGCTAGCGCATTACGAGGAAGAACCCCGGAGGAACTGTGGAGCGGAAGAGAACCTAATATAAAACATCTACGAGTATTTGGCAGCAAAGCCTTAGCATACGTACCACGAGAAAAGAGAGACAAGTGGGATTCAAAGGCGCAAGAGCTAATATTCATCGGTTACAACGAAAATACCAAAGGATACCGGTTGATCGACCCAAGGACAAAGAAGATAACCGTAAGTAGAGACGTTGTATTTCGTGAAGGTCATTACAACAAAGTTTCAGGAAAGAATAAAAGGACGCAGGAAGCCGCAATCTACCAATTTACCGAAGAATTACAAGAGGATCACGAACAAGCCGAAAACTTTGATTCAGATTCCTCAGAGGAGGAAAACGATGAGAGCGAAAACCAAGAGGATGTTTTCCTGGAAGCTGACGGAAACATCGAAGAAGCTCAAGAGCCCGCACAGGAAGAGCGAGCTGACCAACCGGGCGAACACCGAATACAACAAAACGAAGCTGCGCCTAGGAGATCCGAACGCAAATGGAAACCAATAAACAGACCAGGATACGTGGCATACATGGCATCGGAAGAATATACGGTTGACCCATGTACAGTAGAGGAAGCAATGGCCAGTTCGGAACGTCAAAACTGGATGAGGGCAATGCAAGACGAAATACATTCATTGCAGAAAAATAACACGTGGGACGTAGTGGATCAACCACCTAGAATAAAGCCACTAGCCGCCAAATGGGTATTTAAGAAAAAACTAACCGAAACAGGAGAAACACGATACAAAGCACGATTGGTGGCAAAAGGCTGCGCACAGATAGAAGGAAGAAACTACAGTGAAGTCTTCTCACCAGTGATAAGGTATGAAACTATAAGATATCTTTTAGCCACTGCAGCCAAAAACGGATGGGCGATAAGTCATATGGACGTAGTGACAGCTTACCTGAATAGCGAACTGAAAGAGGAAATCTACATAACACCACCAAAAGGTATCCTCAAAACAGAGAACGAGAAAAAGGTTTGGAAGCTGAAAAGAGCAATGTACGGATTAAAACAGAGCGGACGAGCGTGGAACGACACAATAGACAAGAAACTGAAAGAATACGGAATGCGCAGACTGAACGCGGATCCATGCGTATACATGAAGAAAGAACAGGACAAAATCCTAATAGTCGCCGTGTATGTAGATGACTTATTAATTCTTGGTAATCACAATGGTGAACAGAAAAGGTTAAAGAAATTTCTGAATCAATTCTTTGAAATGAAAGACCTAGGAGAAGCAAAATACTTCCTCGGCCTAGAGATCCACCAAAATAAATTAAAAGGTGAAATAAAAATTACGCAAGAAAATTACATAACACGGACACTCAAGAAATTCGGAATGGAAGACTGCAAACCTATTGGAACTCCAGCAGATCCAAACGTCAAGCTGACGGAAAGCGACGAGGAGCACAATGAACCGGCCGACGACGACTTCAGAACCCAGTACCTTGAGGCGATAGGCTCGTTACTTTACATAAGTCAAATCAGTCGACCGGACATAGCGCAATCGGTGAATGCAGTTAGTAGTTTTTGTAAAAATCCCAAGAAAATACATTGGACAGCCGTAAAGCGAATTTTTCGATACTTAAAAAATACCGCGAATTATCACCTTAAATACAGTAAAAATAATGACAGCGACATTATAGGTTACAGCGACGCCGATTGGGGCAATGATAAACGCGACAGAAAATCGATAAGCGGCTGCGTTTTTATGTTAAATGGAGGAGCCATTATTTGGCATAGCAAAAAACAGCGCACGGTAGCGTTATCCACAGTGGAGGCAGAATACATAGCGCTAGCCTTCACTTGTCAGGAAGCTATATGGCTAAGAAACCTTTCGCACGAGATCACAGAAATAGCTAAAGAAACGTTAGAAATTAAGTGTGATAACAACGGAGCGATAAATTTGTCAAAGAACAATTGTAATCACCAACGCACTAAACACATTGATATACGCCATCATTTCGTACGGGAGGTACTTACACAAAAGCATGTAAATATAACTCACATACCCAGTGACGAGATGACGGCCGATATACTGACTAAGCCTTTGCCAAAACCACAGCATGTAAAATTAGCGAGTCGATTGGGACTAAACAGCGCATAAACAAAATGTAAAATACTTTCGAGGGGAGGTATGTTGGGAAGTCCTAAAGAATGTGCGAAAAGCACTTTACTTGTTTTGTTTTCCCGCGCATTAAGTGCGTCACTAATATGGGCGACAGAGAAATCAATACACGATCGATATCGCCGCCTGGCGAATTACCTCATGTATTATTCTCACGCTATCGAATAAATCTCTCTCTTAAGCCAGCAACGGTCGGGTAAGCACGTGTCTTTCTTTCTCTCCGCTAATAGCCTAAATCATAACAATTTTATTTTGCAGAATCTTTTTTATAAAGCTTCTAAACTCACTTCTCTAAGCTCACTTATACTCTTTGATGAAATGCCGAGTGCGGGGTTCACTGATTAGGCACGTGCAGATTACAAATCTTTTATATTAAGTAAATGTTGACGGCACAGGCCGATAACTAAACTGTAATTTTATCATTTTTTTCCACTTTTCATATGAAATGTTAAACTCCGCCCTCCGTTATTATGTATACTTTAATTGTGGAAAAGGATTTTTTGATATCTATAATCAACAAAAAGATTTTGCAAAATAAAGTTTTTATCGGTAAAACAGACCCTTTGGGATCCCCTTAAGGGTATCAAATAAATTTTTAAAAAGGAAAGTCGTGCTAAAGTAATGTTCCTTGGAGAAGTTAACTAACTCACCATTAAAAAACTAAATCGTTAAACAAAATTGTTTCAACAATCAAAAAGAGCTACACTTTCATATATTATTTGCTAAGAGAAGCGGTTATGAATTATATACCCTTATTAACCCTCGTTAATCTATTCTGCGTCACTTCGGGCTATCAACACACACACAAGATATACAAATTGATATAGCTGCATATGCATAGCAGACCGTTTGGACCAACGAGCATCGAGCATTAAGCCACCACATATTGATTTACATAACATGCTCATTGATCCAGACGGTTTTATTGACATCTATTTGACGCAGCTGGGTCAATTTGTGCGCGGTAGCATTTTCTCTTTGATATAAGAATCATGTTTGATATGCAAGAAAATGTCTTGAATAATAATAAAAACAGATTTAAAATAAAATTTAACTACACTGTATTTAACACATTATCAATTAGGAGAGGTATAAAGAAAAATATCAAGTCGAAATGATTAAACAAACAAGAAATTTCATGGCCATTTTACTTACTTGTACATATATTATTTAGCATTAAAAGTATCGGAAGTAGTCGCGTTTCGGTGCAGCGGTGCTTGATAATTCTTTTCATATGTTATACTTTATGTTATACTTTATAAGGATATTTCAGTATCTGAGAACAACGATCATCATATTTCACAAAATCTCAAATCTGACCGCAGTCATCTTGATAATGCGAGTATGAGAAACAAAGTTGATGAGATTCCATTTGCAAATATGTCTGTGGTCCCAGAATCTATTGGTAAGTTGCAAAGAAATGCATAAGTCATTTAAAAAAAGTCCATGACAAAAAAAATTATAAATATAATTTACATTTAAGAGAAAGTAAAAATAAAATAAAAAAAAAATATCTTTCAACAGCGAGAAGAATATAAATTTCATTTTGCCGCAAAAAAAAAAAGAAAAATTCACATATTATACGTATGTAAAATTAATCAAGATTTAATATAACGCAGTTAATTATATTATTTAACTTTGCTAGTTTATTTTTTTAGAACAATCGCAAATATTATACTTCTGATTTTTTAATCAATAAGACATTTCCGAAAAATGTTTAATGCTTTATTAAAAACTTTGTATTTGTTTTTGTTCTGGATTAACAACTACTTTTTTGAATCATATTAAACACGCAAACTTTTTTATATTATTTTATTATTTTAAAAGTCAATAATTGCTGTGCTATATAATTTCCATATTTTGTAATATATCACTATTTTCGTTTCTTGCTTTCATTTTTACTTTAAATTGTTTTTTCTGAATTACTGAGATTATCAAGTTAATGTTTCTGTATATAATTCTCAATATGTGCAATCTTAAAATTTCTAGAAAGTATTTTGAGCAAAAATCTCCCAGAGCATTTGTAGAATTCCTTAATGAACTCCTAAATGAAGACGATGACATTTCTGTGACATTCAAGTAAAAAAATCTACATTCTCAGTATTCTGTATTCTTTTAAATTTAACGACACATACACATAAAAACGTTGATTCTATTATAATATTACTAAATATAAAAAGGCCAAAATATTATTTCTTTTACAGGTGGAACCAACCTGAATTTACAGACGAAGTAATACAAGGATACACAGTGCAGTATTGGTTCATCGAGAACCTAAAAGAGATTCAAATCTGCGACGAGAGAAGTATCTCAGCTACAATATTGCAGTGCACAGTGCACAATTTAAAACCTAATACGACGTACTACTTTCAAGTACGAGCGCATACTAAAGTTGGCGCTGGTCCTTATACAGATTTAATTGATGTATCGATTACGCACGAAAATCCAATACCGTAATTATTGATGGTAACGAAAGAAGGTATCGATATATGGAAAATGAATTCGAAAATCAACGTTAATCTCGTTAAGGATAAGAATGTGGCATATGCCACTTATTCGATAGCGGAAATTAAAATTTATTGGAGCAACAAAGAGAGAGAACTAATGATATTGGAAATGAATGAAAACAATATTACAAAAATAGCTAAGCTTCAAAATATTGCGCGCGATCTCAGCATCGACTGGATAGTAAGAAATCTGTACTGGATTGAATTCAACTAAATATATGATAATAACATCATGAAGCTCGACTTAACAATGTGGGAAAATGGAATAGTCAAATATGATATGATTTCAAAAATAAGAAGCTATAATCATATCAGTTTAACTATACTACCGTCCATGGGGTAAGTATGTTAATTTTCATCCATTTGAAATAAATGAACAATATTTTCATTAAATATTTGTACTGATTTGTAATTTTTTAATAATTTTATATGGTTCTGTAATTAAGATTAAAAGTTATAAAAAAATAATAAATTTACACAACATTAATTATAAGAATTTTAAAAATTCACTATATATATAACTTTCTTCCTGCTATTGTTATAATAATATTCTATAATAAATAAAATAATACATATACTTTTTTAGAACTTTATATTGGGGAGATTACACTAATAAATTTCCGATAATGCAATCGGATCTTGATGGAAGAAACGCTCGAAGTTTTCAGAATAATTTATCTATTAAGTAAGTGCTCCTTGTCATCCAATATGTCATATTTTGTTGATATTAAAATTGACGACATGAATATTAAGAAGCCGCTAATTTACTGGCTAGATTATGATTTCTTGATTGTGACACACAGTAAAATCAAAAACATAGGCGATCAAGTAGATTTCCTATCTTTAGCGATTGGCAAGACAAACATTTACCTTTCACATTTCGATTATAGCATATATGTTTTGAAAAAAAAAATGCATTTCTCGAGAGCGTAGATGTATTTAAATATATCCAAAAGATCGAAACGTCTTACCAGACATATCAATTTTATGCTTTCGTTAAATCTTCGCAATCATATCCTCCGACGAGATGTCTGACACCTGACAAAAAAGTTTACAACGTAGAAGAATCGACGTACACGGTAACGACAAATAGCATCATCGTAAATCTTCCGGAGCCGGTCCCTAAGAGTGGATGCAAAAACTACAATTTACCTACCACTCTATATACTATCAATATCATAAGCTATTGTTTGGACAATGAGTTTAACAAGTTCGATAATGTCACCGTGCAGACGTACGAACGATATTACGAGATTCAGAATTTAATATCGTTTACAAAATACAAGTTACTGCTAGTAATAAGCAATTTTTATTTTGATCAGTTATCGATGGATCCATTCGGCTCAGAAGTGATACTGAGAACTAAACCGAGCAAGTACGATGCACCGAAAAATGTGACAGTTCAGACTCTGACGCCTAGTAAAGCGACAGTTTATTGGATGCCACCCAAGAAACTACGACTCCGTGATCTACGAAGTATACTGGATATTAGTTATTTTGGTAAACAATACGCGACAAATAAACTTATCAATAAAACCGAACATAAGGTAGACAGCAAATTTTTTACGATAATTGAATCTTTGAGACCAAAATAGAACATCAGGGTATATAAATGCATGCATCCAGTCAACCACAGCAATCTTTATATTGACAGTTTAAACAAAACTTTGTATATGTATGCGGAATCAAATAATATAATTTTGACTGAAGTTATGTTAAACAATATGAATATCTCGTGGATTCCTAGCGTTAATTTGACAATTAGTTACAAATTAGAATATAAAAATGTTGAGATGCAGAAGTGGCAAATTGCAAACAACTCTGAGCCGAATAATGGGCAGAAAGTAATGTACTATATAAAAGACTTACTACCAGGAACTTGATACAAGTTTCGTTTGATACTGAGATATTCCAATTACAAGAAAGACTTCATATGGCCGTCTGATCGAAGATTTACTTTTTCAACATTGACAAGTAAGCAAAGGAAGATATTATAATATTATATGCTTATTTCAAGTATAAAAATACTTACAAAATTTAAAATAATAAAGTTTAATATTTAATAATAAAGCTATAAGTAGAAGAAAGTTTTTTAATATAATGAAGATATTAAGAGTATATTTTTGCGTAACATAGATGATATTTTGAGCACTCCTGGAATTTCAGTTATGCAATATTACCTATTATTCACCGTAAGCCTTGTCGTTATAGTTATTGTAATCTGCGTTTGCTACTTTTACTATTGTAAGTATATTTGATACGCATTTATTTCTTTAATTGCAGAAAGAGAGAGATTATATCTAATGTATTGTAATATATAGAGATTTTCTAAGAAAAGTTAATTTATTTATTGAAAAGATGATGTAAATTTTGCAATGAATATTATTAGATAAGCATATTGTAATTTTATAACAGTGTACCAATAACACAAAAAGGATAACAAACAAGTTTTCCCTCCGATAATGACCGACATAATTAGCGTTACTACATGAAATACCTAACGGTAACATTGAATTCACTACGTTATACAATTCTATGTTGCAATATAATTCGGATGAATATGTACTGACTAAAATCAAACGTGAAGAAATCAGACTAGAAAAACTTTTAGGCAGCGGCGCATTCGGAATGGTAAAAACTAAATTTTTGGATGCAATGTTATACGCTATTAATATCTAGATATACAAAAATTGAAATAGACACGCATTTCTCGATTAAAATAATTATATGAATAACTATTTATAAGAGATTATAAGTAATGCAAAATTTTTATGAAATATATATGTACTCTATTATGTATTTTTCGTTAAATTATTTAATACAAAATGAAATATATAATGTCACTGAGAATTAAACTATGTATATTTTAATGGAGTCTAAGTTTAAATTTATTTCAAATATTTCGCAGGTGTTTCAAGGAACAGTAAGGAATTTAGAAAGACCGGGCACAGTGATATCCGCTGCCATAAAAATGCTTCGAAAAAATGCTTCCTCGCAAGAGAAAAAGAAGTTTTTAGAAGAGGCCAGGCTTATGAATCATTTCCGACATAAACATGTGCTAAGATTGCTGACTGTCTGCTTAGACGAAGATTCTCTATTAATCATGTTGGACTTAATGGAAATTGGTGATCTGCTACAATATTTGAGAGATAGTCGAAAATTGTAACCGTCAGATTCGCACGCTCTGCGTTTGCAAGATTTGTTGGCCATGTGCGAAGATGTTGCGCGAGGCTGTTGCTATCTGCAAGATCTGCGTTTGGTTCATAGAGATCTCGCGTGTCGAAATTGCTTAGTATCTGCAAAAAATCGCGAAAACCGTGTCGTCAAAATCGGCTATTTTGGACTAGCTAGAGATGTTTACAAGGATAACTATTATCGCGTGGTAAATAATTATCTTAAAAAAAATCTCTTTTGAGATAGCTCCGCTTCTTACGTTCGGATTTTATTATCCGAGTTGTATCAAAATAATAAAATTACCATTCCTTTTTAATCAGTTTTTTTTATTTACTTGGGTGTGCGAGAGTGGCGCGGTTTGCGAATGTTAGGCTGTTGCGTTGCGCTCTTTGAGATATATCGAGAACGATCCGCGGACGCAACAATAAACATTTTTAAAAATTTTCTGGAATTTTTTATTCTTTTTCCTGTTCCTTCGCTCAAAATAACGTATAGACAAGATCTATATCAATCTAAATCAATAAAAATCTATATCAACTACACCGTTTGACAGCTGATCTAGTTTTTATTGATCAATATTTATTGATCTAGTTTTTATTGATCTATGTATTTTAAACCCGCAGAGCGATATCGAATTACTAAACTTATCCTATTTTCCGATCATTGAAAAATTAAAAAAGTTTTAAATTAGCCGCTTTGGTCTGATCTATCTTTCTCTTATGATTGTGTATGCCTCGTTGTTCTCATTTCTGTATTTTGTTTATATCCTTCATTGGCCCGGCAGTCTAACATAAGACATATCATATAATGTTCTATTTCGGTTAAGCGTTCCGATTTTCTCTTGGTATTAACCTTCCATCGGTAAGACTCAAGACTTTTGTCTTACTCAACATTATTCCACCACTACTATAAACATTTTTTAGACAATCCATGGTTATCAATCATGTTCTCGGCCACAAGTTTTTGGCATAACTATAGGGGATAATGCTAATTGTTTTTTCACTAGAAAGCCGTTGTAGGGATTCAATATATTTAACAACCAATACACTATGGTATTTTATTTTGTTGAGTGCATTATTTTAATTTTTATTCACTGACCGCTGCACTTTATACATCATATATTAATTTCTACACTCAAGACAGTCCAGATTAGGACAGAAACGTTCGCGATTTCTTTTACTATTTCTTTTACTATTTACGTTTTTATTAATTTTCTTTTATAAGTAGCTTTCTTATTAATTTTACTATATTATTCACATTACATATATTGTACTTTGTATATGCCCTTATTTATTCTAATTTTTGAGATTAAATGTTGCGTGTATTTGTTTTATAAATATGAATTTTTGTTATACGAACATCCGATATTTGCTTCTAAAACCCTTCTATTGATTATTGTTAATCTTTTCATTTTCTTTTTATATGATCGCACGGTGATAGGTATTAGTTTTTTTCGCAAAATGTCATACAAAAAATCGCGATATTTCACAATATTGGTTTCAGCGTAAAAATGTTAAGGGTCTCTTATATACCGTGAGCTGTTACTCAAAACACTAAATAAGAAGCCAGAATTGCGAAAAAATTAATTTTTCTCGAGACTTGAATATATCTTTATACGACATACGAAAAATTGTGATTTCAGAAACGCGGAGGTCTATTCTATTATAAATACTTCATTTTTCTATAGTTTTAATCGCATATTTTTCGAAATCGAAGAAGTTTTAATCATTAAGAGCATTAATTAATTTTTTCACATTTATATGATCGCTCGGTGATAAGGATACTGTCCTTATCACCGAGGAAGGCATTCTCTTCTTCGAATCCTTGTATTTTTATGGCTTATCAAATTCCGTTTTCTCAAGATCGTAGGGGTCTGTTGCGCTTTCTTCTTCCTGTGGTGTCCATTGGAATATTTTTTGCGGTTATTTGTCCTTAAGCATTTTTAAATGATGTTCAAACCACTGAAGCTTATTTTTCTCTATTCTCTCGATTATTGTCTCTTTTGCTTCCAACTTATTCAAAAATTTTGATATAATAAATATAACTACGGTATCTCTCTTCAGTCTGACTTTTCCTTCTCGATCTGTCCGGCATAGTGATCATAAGATCACCATAGCACTGGTAGCAGTAACTACGTTACTGCCGGCATAGTTTTTAGGTAGAGTATTAAAACCTTCTCACCCGGCAAATGCCGTCGTTACAAAATCTGCTTTTTGAAATTTATTGTGGCGATATATGTAGTTACATATTATTTATAAATGTTAATTACTTATTAATAATATTAATAATGTGAAATTAAACAAATCTTAAAAAGTTTAGATCTTTCTAAAGTAGCGACGAATGTTTTCACAGAAGAAAATGAATCGCAAGTGGAGTGCAGCAAATAAAAAATAATGGTTCGGCAAAAGTGCTTCATTTAAATCGATTATTCAAGCTGATGATTTATGATGGTCGCCAATCAAATACAAATACGCAATCGCATCATGTGTCGCTCGATTAGAACCGCATGATATAAACGTTTCAGTCCGTCAAGAACGATGTACACGAATAGTGGGCCCTCAAGAGCACGATAGTATATATAATATATATAAGAAATAATAAACTGTGTGTGATCAGTTTTTAATTGAAAGCAGTATTTAATCAAACAAGAGATATAGAAAATATATATAATTTGGTAAAATTTGGCGCATGAATAGTGACAAAATTAAAGATTTATAATTCAGTAATTTCCTGTTCGTCTATAAATTTCTCCAACAATAATTATGTATTGCACGTTTCTTTCCATTTGACTGCTTTTCTATTAAATTATATTAAGAGGAATTACAAAGGAAAACTGATGATATTTATATTATTATTTGATACAAACAAATGCATCCGTTCAATGTTGTCATTAGTTTTCATGGAAAAAAGTGAGCAATTTATTAACCAAACGTTTTATAATTTGATGATATGCAAAATGCATCGTGATCGGTTATAAAAAGAAATTTCGAAAAATAGCGCTAGAAGAGATGTCATGATTGATATACTAAACAAATTTAAAAAAATGATATATATAAGAAACCATCGATTCAATTTACACATTTGCATTATCAAGAATATCGATAAAATCACTATTCACAGCTGAGTCGCCAAGGATTGTGCGGAAACTGATTAAGAGCAAGCATTCGCCAAAAAAATCAAATTATTATGTCAAAAACGGTATTATGTGTTTTACTGAAAGTGTTAACGTTAGCGAGAACGGATATCTTGTCAAAGTATGTGGATTCAGACATACAGGTAAGAGATTGCTTCGTTGAGTAAAATTAAATGTTATTATAGCTAATAGTTCATTTGGGTAACTAAAATTGTATATGATAATAAAATATATGAACTATATACTATAATACTATAATAATAAAATAACATTATATAAGATAAAACATTAGAAGAATATGTGATGTTATAAAAAAAGGGATAGTATAAATCTGGAAAATTTTGTTTATAAATGTATGTTACACAGTGCAAATTTAAGCTTAATTAAGATATATTAAAACTTAACTGTATTATCTCTCTCTCTTTGCTATTTTTAAAAATAAGTATTCTTGGAACATCAATAAGATTTTCTGTTTCTTCTCCGTTATATTAATACATACTTATGGTGACACTTGAACTGATTTTTGTGTGATTTTTCTTCAATTTCTAAGACCTCTTTATTTTTTTAAATATTTATAAACATTTATTAGTATAACTAAATTGGTTTTTATTTAACAAAATTAATTTAAAAAGTCAGCACCATTTTTTTATCTCAAGGATAGTTACATATATACATATATAACAGAACAGAGATACTAAATAAAGTCGAGTATCGGTAAAATGGAATTTCGAATTGTATCAATTAATCTAATAGTCAACAATAAATTTAAGTTGCAGAAATCAACAATATACGCAATCAGCCAATTTATTGCTACGCCTTCGACTTTATATATAATTTTAATTGTACATATATTCGTTATATATATAGCTATATACATATGATCTTACCTAGGTAATGTATATAGGTTAATTATAACATTATATTCTCCAGAATTTGTTTGCGTTAAAAAATGTAACGATAACCGAAAAGAAATTCGACAAAAGTTTGAATACAAAAATTTATATAATTTCTATAACCATAAAACGACAATATTTATAGCATTCATATTCTTGAAGTACAAACGTTATTGAAACTTTAATGATAACAAATTTTTAAAAAGAAAGATCGTGTTAATGTAAAGTCACTTACTTGAAGAAGTTAACTTATTTACCGTAAAAGAACAAAATCATTAAACAAAATTGTTTCAACAATCAAAAAGAGCTACACTTTCATATATTATTTGCTAAGAGAAGCGGTTATGGATTCTTATTAACCCTCATAATCTATTCTGCGCGACTTTGGGCTATCAACACACACACAATACACACAAATTGACATAGTTGCATATGCATAGCAGATCGTTTGGATCAACGAGGATCGTGCATTAAGCTACTACATATTGATTTACATAACATCCTCATTGGTCTAGACAGTTTTATTGACATCTATTTGACGCAGCTGTATCAATTGTGTGCGATAATATTTTCTCTTTAATAAAAGGATCATATTTGATATGCAGAAAGATGTCTTCAAAAACAATAAAAACAGATTTAAAAAAAAATTGAACTACACTGTATTTAACACATTATCAATCAGGAGAGGTATAAAGAAAAATATCAAGCTGATGATTAAACAAACAAGAAATTTCATGGCGGTTTTATTTATTTGTACATATATTATTTATCATTGAATGTATCCAGCGGTGCTTGCTTAATTCTTTTCGTATGTTATATTTTATCAAGGATATTCCAGAATTCGAGAACAACGATTGTCCCTTTTTGCAAAATCTCACATATGACAGGAGTCATCCTGATAGCATGAGTGTGAGAAACAAAGTTGATGAAATTCCATTTGCAAATATGTCTGTGATCCAAGAACATAATAAAAGTAAGTAGCAAAAAAATGCATAAACCGTTAAAAAAAGTCTACGACAAAAATTATTGTAAATATAATTTACATTTAAGAAAAAGTAAAAGTAAAATCTAAAAAAAAAAATATCTTTCAACAGCGAGAAGGATATAAATTTCATTTTGTCGCAAAAAGAAGAATCCACGTATTATATGTAAAATTAATCAAGATTTAATATAAAGCAGTTAATTATATTAATTAATTTTGATAGTTTTTTTTTTAGAACGATCACAAGTATTGTACTTCTGATTTCTCAATCAATAAGATATTTCCGAAAAATGTTTAATGCTTTATTAAAAACTTTGTATTTGTTTTTGTTCATTAACAATTACTTTTTTGAGTCTTATAAAACGCGCAAACTTTTTATATTATTTTATTATTTGAAAAATCAACACTTGGTGTGCTAATTTCCATATTTTGTAATTTACGTTTCTTTTTCTTGCTTTTATTTTTACTTTAAATTGTTTTTTTTCTGAATTACTGACATACTCAACTTAATGTTCTTGTAAATAATTATGCCAATATGTGCAACCTTAAAATTTCTAGAAAACATTTTGAGCAAACCAACATGTTCCAGAGCATTTGTAGAGTTTTATAATCGATTCCTAAATGAAGAAGACGACATTTATGTAACATTCAGGTAAAAAATCTAAATTCTCAGACTGTATTTTTTTTAATTTAATGACATATACATATAAAAACGTTGATTCTGTTATAATTTTATTAAATATGAAAAGGTCAAAACATTATTTTTTTGTTACAGATGGAACCAACCTGAATTTACAGACGAAGTAATACAAGGATACACAGTGCAATGTTGGTTCATCGAGAACCTAAAAAAGATTCAAATCTGCGACGACAAAAGTATCTCAGCTACAATATTGGAGTGCACGGTGCATAATCTAAAACCTAACACGACGTACTACTTTCAAGTACGAGCGCATACTAAAGTTGGCGCTGGTCCTTATACAGATTTAATTGATGTATCGACTACGCACGAAAATCCAATACCGCAATTATTTATAGTAACGCAAAACGGTATCAAAATATGGGATCTGGATTCGAAAATCAAGGTTAATCTTGTTACGGATGAGTACATAAACAGTGCCACTTATTCGATAGCGGAACATAAAATTTATTGGAGCAACAATATGAGGGACCTAATGGTATTGGAGATGAATAAAAACAATATTACAAAAATAGCTAAGCTTCAAAATATTGCGCGCTATCTCTGTATCAACTGGGTAGCAAGAAATCTGTACTGGATAGAATTTGGCGAAAATTATTTTTTTTACATCATGAAGCTCGACTTAACAATGTGGGAAAATGGCATAGTCAAATACGATAAGATTTTGACAAATCCTTACGGTTTAACTTTACTACCGTCTATAGGGTATGTTAATTTTCATTCATTTGAAATAAATAAACAATTATTTTCATTAAAGAATTATACTGATTTGTAATTTTTCAGTAATTTTATATGGATTTGTAATTAAGTTTAAAAGTTATAAAAAATAATAAATTAATACAAATTTAATTATAAAAACTTTTAGTTTTCACTATATACATATAAACATTTTTATTTCTACTATTGTTTGAATAATCTTCTATAATAAGAAAATAATGCATTTATTTATTAGAACTTTATATTGGGAAAATTTTAATGAGAATCGTGTAGGTCAGATAATGCAATCGGATCTTGATGGAAAAAACGTTCAAATTTTTCAGAAAAATGTATCTATATGCCCCTTCACAGTCGATACGTCATATTTTATTTCTATGAAAATTGACGACATAAATACTAAGAAGCCGCTAATTTACTGGCTAGATTATGATTTCTTGATTGTGACAGACATTAACGTTTCTATGTGCAATTTGATTTTACGTGCCGAAAAAATCCACTTTATATCTTTAGAGATTGATAAGACAAACATTTATATTAATTGTGACAATGATTATATATATGTTTTGAAAAAAAAGTATGCACTTCTCGAGAGTGTACACGCATTCAAATACATTCAAAAGATAAGAGCGCCTGGATTAGTAAATTCAATACTTTCGGTAAATCTTTGCAATCATATCCTTCGACAAGATGTCTGACGCCAGACAAAAAAGTTTACAACGAATTGATGTACACAGTAACGACGAATAGTATCATCATAAATCTTCCGGAACCGGTCCCTAAGAGTGGATGCAAAAGGCACAACTTACCTACCACTCTATATACCATCTACATAAACTATTGTTTGGATAATGAGCTTAACAAGTTCGATAATTTCACCGTGCAGACGTACGAGCGATATTACGAGATTCAGAATTTAACGTCGCTTACAGAGTACAATCTACTGTTAGTAATAAGCAATTTTTATTTTGATCAGTTATCGATGGATCCGTTATTCCGTTCGGAAGTAATGCTGAGAACTAAACCGAGTAAGCTCGGCGCACCAGAAAATGTGACAGTTTATGCTCTGACACCTACTATAGCGATAGTTTATTGGATGCCACCCAAGAAACTAAACTGCGTGCCCGTGATCTACGAAGTACATTGGACGTTAATTACTAACAGTAAGCAACAAATAAAGAAGCTATTTATCAATAAGACCGAACATAATGTAGATAGCAAATTTTTCACGAAAATTGAATCATTGATACCAGGAAATAGATACGATGTATATGTACGCATGTATCCAGTCAACTTCAGCAATTATTATAGTGAAAGTTTGAGCAAAATGTTGGACATGTATTCGGAACCAAACGATACAATTTTAAACGGGGTTAGCATAAACGATATGAATATCTCGTGGATTCCTAGCCTTAGTTTTATTGATTACCAATTGGAATACAAAAATGCTGAGATGGAGGAGTGGCAAATTGTAGACGACTTTGAGCAGAATAATAGGGGGAAATTAATGTACTATATAAAAAATTTACTACCAGGAACTCTATATGAGTTTCGATTGATACTGAGATACCCTAGATACCAAGATTTTATATGGCCGTCTGATGGAAGAGTTATTTTTTCAACACTGACAAGTAAGCAAATGAAAATATTATAACATTATATGGTAATTTTAGATATAAAAATGCTTACAAAATTTAAAAACTTAATAATTTTTAATAATAAAGTTATAAGTAGAAGAAAGTTTTTAAATAAAATGAAGACATTAAGAATAAATTTTTACGTAACAAAGGTAATATTTCGAGCACCCCTGGAGCATTAATAATGCAATATTATCTACCATTCACCTTAAGCCTTGTCGCTATAGTTACTGTAATCTGCTTTTACCGTTGTAAATATATTTAATACACATTTAAGTCTTTAATTGCAGAAAGAGATTATATATAATGTATTGTAATATGCATATATAAGTTTTCTAAGCAAAGTAAATTTACTTGTTAAAAAGGCGATGTAAATTTTGCAATGCATATTATTAGATAAGTATATTGTAATCTTATAACAGTATACCGACAATGCAAAGAAGATAACGAGCATGTTTTCCCTCCGATAATGACTGACATCGAATTAGCGATTCTACATGAGATACCTAACGGTAACGTTCAATTCAATACATTATACAGTCCTATGTTGCAATATAATTCGGATGAATATGTATTGACCAAAATCAAACGTGAGGAAATCAGATTAGGAAAACTTTTAGGCAGCGGCGCATTCGGAATGGTAAAAACTTATTTTTTCGATGCAATGTTATACGCTATTAATATCTAGATGTACAAAAATTGAAATAGATACGCATTTCTCGATAAAAATAATTCCATAAATATTTTTTTATAAGAGATTATGAGTAATGCAAAATTTTTGTGAAATAACATACACATGCACTCTACTGTATTTTTCGTTAAATTATTTGATACAAAATGAAATAATGTGAATACTTGTGACGTTCAACTATATATCTTTTAATGAAGTATAAATTTAAATTTATTTCAAATATTTCGCAGGTGTTTCGAGGAACAGTAAAGAATTTAGAAAGACCGGGCATAGAGATACCCGCTGCTATAAAAATGCTTCAAGAAAATGCTTCCTCGAAAGAGAAAAAGAAGTTTTTAAAAGAAGCCAGGCTTATGAATCACTTCCGACACAAACATGTGCTAAAATTGCTTGCCGTCTGCTTAGATGAAGATTCTCCATTGATCGTGTTGGAATTAATGGAAGTTGGTGATTTGCTACAATATTTAAGAGATAGTCGAAAATTGCAACCATCAGATTCGCACGCTTTGCGTTGCAAGATTTGTTCGCTATGTGCGAAGATGTTGCGCGAGGCTGTTGCTACCTGGAAAATCTGCGTTTCGTTCATAGAGATCTCGCGTGTCGAAATTGCTTAGTATCTGCGAGAGATCGCGAAAACCGTGTCGTTAAAATCGGCGATTTTGGACTAGCTAGAGATATTTACAAGGATGACTATTATCGCGTGGTAAATACAATTATCGTAAAAAAATGGAATTTTTTAGAAATGTTTTTTTTGTCGTAATAATATAATACGTTATTACTTTGCATAGAATTTGAGAAACACAGATCATTTTTATTTATATAAAGTGAGAGATAAGTAAACGTTTTTGGCATTAACACAAAGATTAAAAATGGACAACTTAAACCAGAAGATTAACGTTAAAATCATATGTTTTAGAAAGGACAAGGTCTTCTTCCTGTTTGCTGGATGGCACCGGAATCTTTGGTGATTGGTATATTTACTTCTCAGAGCGATGTTTGGTCATTCGGGATTCTAATATGAAAAATTACATCGTTGGGTGAGCATCCCTACACTGGCAGGACTAATCTGGAAGTGATAGATTATGTACGCGGTGGAGGCAGGTTACCAATGCCTCTCAATTGTCCATCGACTTTGTACGAGTTGATGCTGCGTTGCTGGAATCCAGCGAATGATAGACCAAACTTCAAACTTTGTCTTGAAAATATTATTGCTCTAAGAAATAACTTAGAAGATACCTTACTGAGTATAGTGGATATCATCTAGCCGATAATACTAAATTAATGACGTTATTATCCAAATGATTAAATGCGAAGTTATATAGAAAAAATAATTTTAAATATCTAATATTCTGCCATTTTCAAGTTTAATTTTAATATGTTAAATTTATCGATAGAAAGAAGAAAGACATTTTTTCTTACTTTGCGAAAAATTTTGATGGTTGAAAGACACAACACTTGCTTTTATAACTGTAAATAATATAGCTGACACTAGTACTTTCGAGTAACTGAAACGAAACCTAATGGATCTGATTACTATAATTATCTATATTTGATTACTATAATTATCTATAATTATCTACTATATATACGTAGATTGCTACAATAGTTTTGGCAATAAAGTGTATTTCATATTATATTAGCACTCTGTTTTATATTCCTATATTTTTTCTTACTTGAATGTTTAAATATAATATACATTTTTAAAAATTGTTTGGAATTTGGTAAATATGCATATTAGGTTACACCTCACCGATGACTTTGATCCGATTGACATATGTCGTCAAGGACATAACCCTGAGTAACTTTTCCTTATAACTTAACCGGCGGTCTCTTATAGTTTCTGAGATATTTAAAGTTAACATTTGGGTAATAATATAGAGACAGAGAGACAGTCCGCCCCACAATTGTTGCATGGATGAGAAAGTATATGCGTGGACGCAGTGGGCTCCATTATAAAAAAACTAGACACATAGTCATTTGCGTTGAATCTCGCTTTGCATGGAAAGTAAAAAAACCCAAAGAGCTTCGTCTCTGGAAATGTAAAGAAACACTTTTTTCACGTCTGATCTACATAAATACAATGTAAACAACCTTCATTTTTCTTTATTTTATAATAGAAAAATCATTAAAATTGTGAAATCATAACTTTAAATATCTCAGAAACTATAAGAGACCGCCGGTTAAGTTATAAAGAAAAGTTACTCAGGGTCATGTCCTTGACAACATATGTCAAGGTCAAAGTCATCGGTGAGGTGTAACCTAATATGCATATTTACCATATTTTAAAAAATGCAATTTAAAAAGATAATATAGCAAATCAAATCAAATTTATTGTGAAGAAAAGATCACTCTCTTAAACACAATCAAATTCTGATTAAACTCGATCAGCGATAGATTCAACTGAGATTGAATTGTCAAATTTATATCGTTTCTAATCTTTTAAACAAAAGAAAATTGTATAAAACAGCTTTTTTTTATTTCTTACAAAAATAATGATATTAAAATGTTGCGCTAACTAAATAAAAATTTTTAGGTAAGGGAAGGTAGGATAAAATCGAGTACCTTTTTGGATTTGTCTTCCTACAAAAAATCTGAGTAAAAAAAATTTTGCCGACCATTAGTAGTCTTTAGTGAACCTTAAACTATGAGAAAATAAGTCTAGTTGCTAAAAAAAATTGTTGTTTATCAAGAATAACAAGATTTTGTGGAGAAGTCAAAGTACCTGGTTTTGTTCTACCGGTAGGGTCAAACCGGGTACCCATTTAAAAATATGCAAAATACCGTGTAATTAGAAAATCTAGATTTATTTTAATCAAAATACAATATAAAGATGTATTCTATTAACAAAAATCACAAATAAAAATATCCTCTTGTTCGACATTGCAACAGGACTTTCTTATTTAACTTTTTAACTTTAGGGATCTCAAAAAGCCTTCTTTTAGTGGTTTTTTTTTCTGAGCGTTAGTTTTTGTTTTCAACTGCTTTTTGTAGGGACACAAAGTCAGGATAACACTTCTTTCTCTTTTCATTATATGAGATGTGTAAGCACTCGGTTTTGCCCCAACACAGGAAAAGTAACAAATACGGCGGTTGTATATTCCGGCGTATAAAATGCCGATCAAAACTAGTATGATATACTCTCTAATATGTACAGAATGCAATACTGCACTTACCGAAACAGATGCTCTATATATAGAAAAAGTGCACGACGACTCGATTCTTGCCTCGATATCGATCTTTTTTGGGCTAAAAACTTTGAACTTCTATTAAAAAAGAAATATTGTGTGCACAGGAGCACGGTTTGTTTTAAATAATGATGGCGCCAATCTACAACTAATAACACAAGTTAGCCATAGATAACGTTTTATCGCGAAAAAACAGGGGTACCTGGTTTGACCCGCCTACCCGGTTTTACCCAACTTTCCCCTATATAATGTCAGCTAACAGGTTTTCGTAAAATATTATACAAAAATTCGCAACTTTTTGCAATATTGGTTTTTTAGAGTATAAACGAGTACTTTTTGTATTGTGCGGGATTTTACGTAGATTTCCAATTAAAACACCGAAAATGCGGAAGAATATTCGTCTCAATTTTAAGATATATCTTTATACGATATACGAAAAATCAATATTTGAAATGGAGCTCTATTCTAATTTTTCTATAATTTTAATCCTGTTCTTTCGATTTTTAAGAGATACTAATTATTAGCAACGTTAATTAATTTACTTATGATTGTACATAATTGAAGCTCGCCTGTTTAACGTATCTTTTCTAAACGTTGCTCGATTTTTGGAACGGAATTCTATTTTATTATAATATAATAAATTTTGCTATAGTTTTAATTGTCCTTTTAATTTTTAAAAAAATCTGATCATTATCAACATTAATTAATTTACTCATGATTGTATATGGTCGCTTGATTAACGTGTGGCGTGCATGATGCAAAACGGAAAATTTCGAAAGTGCAACGCCCGAACGTTGAATCCAAGCGCCATAAAGCAATAAGAAAACATCTACATGACAGATTTGGATTTTCCCTTTTTTATATTGTATGCCTTTCCTTTCGCTTTTTCTTACACGGATCGTCCGAGTTACCAGCGAACGGAACACGTTTCTCGCAACGAGAGAGCAATTGTGATACATTTGTAATTGCTACATTTTATTTAACTTTGTTTATTCGGAATAAATTCTTATTAAGAATAATTCGATTCTGATTATTTCACGAGCACGTTCTTCACTTCACCCTCAAAGTACCTCTTCTAAATGTTGCTTGATTTTTGAAATGGAGTACTATTTTATATATTATAGTATAATAAATTTTCTAATAGTTCTAACCATGTTTTTCCGATTTCTAAAGACTTCTAATAATTAGCAGCGTTAATTGATTCTTTCACGTTTATATGATTCTTCGGTAGAAGATACACTATCAAATTTTTTGAAAACGTCATACAAAAAATCGCAATATATTATGCAATACTGGTTTTAGCATTTAAAATCTTAAGAGTTTTTCTTATATCTTGTGTAGTGCTATTTAAAACTAACCAAAAATTTGAAAACATTTCTAAAAAAATTTTTTACCCCTTTTGGGATTTAGATAAATCTTTATACGACATACATAAAATCAATTTCTGAAACGTGCTACCCAGAACTCTAAACAAAAATTCAAAATTGCCAAAAATTTTTATTCTCACAAGTCTTAAATATATCTGTACACGTCATACGAGAAATTGTAATTTTCGAAACACGAAAGTCTATTCTATTATAATTATTATATTTTTCTATAGTTTTAATCGTGTTCTATCAAAATAAAAATAGATTTAATCATTAACAGCGTTAATTAATTTTTTCATGTTTACTTAATCGCCCGGTGAGAGATATACTGTCAGATTTTCGCAAAATGTCATAAAATGTCAAAAAATCGCGATATCTTGTGCAATATTTTTTTTTTAGCGTATAAAATGTTGTGTTTTTTCTATCTTGTGAGATTCCACTCAGAATTTTAATTAAAAGATCGGAAATGCATAAATAATAATTTTCTCGGGAGATTTAGATATGTATTTGTACGACATTAATTTAAAAAACGATAGAAAAGGGAGCTTTTCTCTATTATTGTCTTTTTCACTTTCATTTTATTTAAAAATATTAATATAAAAAATATAACTATAACAGTATCTCTCTTAGTCTCACTTTTCTCCTTCGAGCTGTCCGGCATGGGTGACCCTACCGGTAAACTATTAGCGTTTCCGAGTGAAGCAAGTTTGATGGCTTTGAGAGCGATTAAACCCAATTTACCATAAATATATATTTGATCAAAAATAGCTTTTGAGAGAATCTGATTAAAATAATATAAAGTATTAATTAATAATTAAATAATATAAATAGATTCTCCATTTTTGACGCTATTTTGTCTTTAAAGTATAAGATTCTTTGCCCTGATTAATCAGTCAAACGATTACTCAAAGTATTTCATTGAGTAATCTATATAAGTATCTATATAGGGGCCACTATAGCTAGACACGACAAACCCCCACCACCGACCTCGACCCCCTGCTGTGTGCCTGTCTGGCCACGCCCACTACAGGTATCTATGGAAAAAAGAGGGGACTCGTGGACGTCTACAAGATAATTTGAATTATTTAAAAAAAGGGGGAGGGGATGCGTGGACGTCTACGAGATAATTTTAATTATTTTAAAAGGGGGAGGGGACACGTGAACGTCTACGAGACAATTTTTTATTTTTTTATTTTTTATTTTAAATTTTTTCCTTTTAAATTTTTTTATTTTTTTTATTTTTTTCCGGGGCGAGTGGAAATACTCGGGGTTCGAACCTGGGTCCTCCACATTTCCAGACAGGGTCCTAGTATGCTGGGCTAGCTGAAATCTTATTAGAATAGGGATTAGATGTAGTATTTGTAGAGAGTAGTCCTCTGACACATGGGGACCCTGCGCTCTGATTGGCTTCCCTATAGTGGCCGGCAGTTTGATTGGATGAGGAGCATGTTTCTGAGTGAGAGGGAAAAACGCGGCAAAATAACACGTGTATAAGAATCGGCAAGATGGCGGCCGCAGAGGATGGAGATGTCTCTCGGCATATGGCACCCACCCTCTCCACCTCCCTTACCGGAGGATATCGTGCGGTATACGTCATCGCCCCATCGCCCCCCTTAGAGGAAAACCGGAAGATGTACGGTATATGTCGCCCACCCTCTTCCACCCTTCTTGTTGAAAAGAGAAAAATCGAATACCGCTACAATAAAGCAAATGATATAACGTTACATGAACGCGTGCGTACATGTACGGGTAGGGTTTACCGGGTAGCTGAGACTGCTTGATACGGAGTCTTAGGGCAGAGGCTATGACGTCACGGAGACGCCGGGAAGAAAGGAAGGGAAGAAAAATATTTTCGTCTGGTTCTTTAAAATAAAAAAACATCTTTATTTATATAGCAAGGGAATATGATATAATATACAGGGAAAAATTTATACATAGTGCTTAATATTTATTTACAGAAAGATTATTTTACCGCTGCGGAAAGTACACGAAATTATATTATATAATATAACGATAAAAGAGAGAAAATTAAAGAATTAATGAAAAAATAGCATGAGATTAATTTTGGTAGGAAGAGGCGGCTTCCAGGTCTGGGAGTTCATCGCAGAAATCCTGGATAGCCTTCTCGAAATTATCGTCCTCGGAAGACTGTGGAGAAAGCGAACGGAGGGAAAACGGTGGTTCGGGAAAAGGACACTCAGGAGAATATATAGGAGAGTAGCTGGGTTCAAATGTATCGTCTTCATCTATCTATCCGAGTCTATAAACAAAAAATAAAATTATATATAGCATTATATATATATATATATATATATATATATATATATATATATATATATATGTATGTATAAAATTTTCGCGTTTCGCCAAAAAAGTAATATTTACCCGATAACGTAATGACTTCGATGGGGTGCCCAGGGTGTCTTCGCGAAGGTCCTGCTACAGGCTCTTCTGCAGGACGTTTTCTTCGCATTGATTCGGCTCCTATATTCGAAATGGCGAGCATATCTATTTTTAACAAAAATAAAAATTTTATTAAAATAAAAATTAAAAATTTACTACATTTTTTGTAATTGTTATTATTATAAGTGAAATATGTTTACTTAACGCACGTTGTCGATGGTAATGCATTAGAAGATGGGCTATATAGCCGCCGATATCTTAATCCTCCTTTTTTTCCATAGCTAGTCGGTATGTTATAATTTCACCTGCTATATTTAATAGGCGGACATCACTGCCAAAATGTCCCAAGCAAAATACTATCGCCAATGCATCACTCGAACAGCTGTTGGCGGCCTTTTTAAATAAGCGATAATTGTTTTCGCTGTCTTCCTCCGATATGCGGTCGAGATATTTTTTGACATCAAATCGTGGTAGAGCAACAGCACACAATAATGTGATTTTTCTTAAAACATCAGCGACACACATTTTCGCACACTCGGACTTCACTTAATTTAACACACAAAAAATTTTAAGAGGTGGAAAACTAATGTTGGATTTGGGAAATCAGAATTTATACATAATCCCCCCACTGTTTCCAAAAGGACAATAAAGTGTGGAAAAAAGTTTCCTTATTCTAGCACTGCCCATTTTTAGTTATTTTCATTTTATGGCTGACTAATTCCCTTAGTTTCTATAGGGTTTCGCATTTGCCGCGCCGAAAGAAATTACGTTACCTCAACCAATGAAAGAATAATAAAAAACAGGCATTAAAAAGTTCAAACGTTTGGTACATTATACTGTAAAAGGAAAGAGGGGAGATGAAAAAAATTTAACAATTTAAGTAAAAAAACATCCTACATTTATTGATATTAATTTTACATAAATCAATATTCTTATTACATATAATTAAAATATTACATAGGAGTACATCGTCTACACCGTATTACAATTCAAATTACATGATTAAACACGGCAACGCATAGCGTAAAATGTTTCACTTGTTTCTTTTTTCGCGAAGAAAAATTTTACGAAATAAGTGTACGATTAAGCGATCGTTATGTTCGCAATCTTCGGTAAAAAGACTAAGAAACCAATTAAGATCATAACCGTTGCACATATAATATAAAAATACGCAACTATATTGTCCACATGTTTGAGAAAAAATTCCTTGTAATTGTTGAATATTCCAACGATGGATGATGGAGTTTCGATGAAGTCGGAGGAGAAATCCGGGGTGCAAGGGTGGTATTCCGTAGCTGTCGAAGTATGTGCCTGTACCATGCTCGTCGAGGAAGAAGGCGACCCAATGTTCTCCAGGTCGATTGTGGTCATCCGTATTAGCGACGATGGCTGTCGATCTCGTCCACACCCTCGGGACTCTGTCGGCTGGATAAACTCCCGCATGCCTGGCATTGATGTGGCGCAATGCTTGTAGAATTTCGCGAGAGTTCATTATTTTGGTACGGAGGCAAACGAACGAGCGGTATTATATATTCAATAACTTCGATTTTTACCTCCTTCGCTACTGCGTCTTTTGTCGTGCCGGCTTGTAACGCTGAGTTTTCAATGTCGGCTTGTGTGGAGTTAGTTGCTTCGAGCTTGTCTCTATCCATCAACGACGATAATTCAGATTTTTCAAATTTCTCTTCTTCTTTTTCTATTGATCGCTCGGATTTTTGCAGATTTTTTTTTCTCTATTTCATTTCTATCGCGCGAAATCTCATACGCGCTACTGATTTCCTCGTTTTCGTCGTCTTCGTTTTCGTCGTCCTCGTCATCGTCCTCGTCGTCGTCGTCGTCGTCGCTGGCGTTTATACACCAATTATCCGGAGAACCACAAGTAGCTTGAGTACTAACGTTCGTATTGCCGTAGGCGATATTATTTCGCTCGATCAACCAATATTTTAATTTATATACATTGCGTAATGCGCAATGAAAGATTCCAAATTTTCGAAATCCGTAACCACAGTATCGTCCGCGCACTTCTCCCTCTGACAGATTTTTGAATGCGGGAGAAATATCTTCCAAATTATATATATTTTTGGAGAGTAAATTCCGCAAGTAGGTTTCTTTTTCGGTACCTCTGACGTAAATGTATCGTGCCTATCTTGTTATTTCATGTAGTTGCGATGTAAAATATTTCGGATTAGCTTCACCGTCGAACCATTCAATGCCGTGATAATTTCGTGTAAGCCAGTTATTTTCATGTCTTACATTTCTTGGTAAATCGCCAAATGAATGCGGGGGCATCATAATCCAATGTCCGACGAATGGAGCGTCAAGCGCGATAATAGCAACTTCCTTGGGGATAAAATTCGCATTGGCATCGCGGAAACCTTATATGTCGATGACTATATCCATTTTGTGAAGACTGGAGCGCACTCGACAGCGCGGTTATAATAGTTTAAACTGCTCGCGAAGCGTCGACGTTCGCGTCTCGAATGAAACTGAATTCTTTTCTGTTATATTGTGTATTTTTTGATATTTTATGCTGTTGGTATTTTGATTGAATGTGGAGGTGAGAAAAAGGAGGGAAATTTTCCGAGTATTACGTTGTAACAGCCAAATACTTGAGCGTGATAAATATCTATCCGGCAAAATCGACGATGACTTGACGAGACGAGTCGATTTCTATTACATTATCGAATTCGGCGTAAATAATACAATTAACGGTCTCTGTGAGAGCCTTCTCGAATCGCACTTCTAATCGCAAACTACCATGTCTTACGAGATTCCAATGCCCTGCGTAATTAGCAGACAGATCGGGCGTGAGATCAAAAGCGAATAACGTATATCCCTTGGAATAATCGTCTCTATTTATAGAATTTCCTTCGTTCAAAAAATGGATGCCCGTTCCCGCGAAGAGAGTTTAATAAGCCTCGACGTAAAGCGGTTCCTCCGGCGAGAAAACCGTTTGTAACGGTCTACTAGGAATTTGCATACCGTCGACGTATAGTGAAAAGAAATTTATTCCGTAATTTTTGAAATTAATTGGATTAAATTTTCTATCCCCATTAAACGCTTTATTATTAACAAAGCCGACTATTATCCTTTTCGGAAGTTGACCCAGTATTACATTATCTAACGATTCACCCACAACACCACTGTGAATCGTAAATGTTTTAACTTCGACTCTCATGAGCGGATATTTGGCCGTAACTTTATTCAACATTCTAGCATGCGCGAGTAATAATCCGGCGCTTATTTTCGCCCTTCTCACGAGTAAGCTCGCATCCAGTATATGAATTTTCGACGATGAACCGTTACTGTCCATAAGACAGAACGAATCTTTCGAACGGACGAGCCTCAAGCGTACTTCTACACCGTTAATTAAAAATTTGTCTTGATTGACAACATCACAATGGAGATGCCCTACAAGATTTAGCGCGCGCCCGCCGCGAATGTAACGCGCGCGTCTCACGAGAGCGAAATTTTGCGATTTTGATTCCACCGGTTCGTCCATTTGACCGGGTGTATCCGCGTCCCATAGACAGGAGGTTAGATGGGAAGTTTTTGCGGGTGAAGAATAATTTAATAACGCCTCGATGTACGCGCGGTACGCATAAGCGTTGTTTGGAGGCGACACGAGCTTTTGATTGAAATACACGTCGATCTAATTGAACATGGAATGAAGTAAATGATTTACGGGGCCTATAGTGGCCGTGACGGCTGCGCCCGAAGTATGTCCCGAGGAATCGCCCGGCGTTTCTACGCGTACGCGAAGACTTAACATGGTGTGCGTGAGATCTAAATATTCTTCTCCGTGACCCGGAATGACGAATTCTATCGGAGAATCGTCCGAGAGCGAAGTCACGGGTTTGTAATGAATCCATTGCGAACTCTCGATACTAGTTTGTGTGGGCGGTAAAGAAAAGAGATCGAGTTTGCTTTTTAAACACTCGCTCGAATGCGTGTGAAGAAAGGACATGCTTATTTACAGCAAATTTTTTTGTCGTCGCTGTAATTCTCGTTGTTAAATGTGTTTAGAATATATGCCGTTTAAGAAAATATGTCGGATACGGTGCGCTTTCTACCAGTTTTACGCCGTTTCGCGGATGTCTTAAGTCTTTTCACCGTTGTGCGATTTTTTCTTCTCTTATTTTTCGATGTTTTTGTATTTGTTCTTTTTTTCCCTCGCGTCTTGCGCTTTGACAAACTTTTCTTACGCGCCTGGCGTCGTCTACGTAACGTCGCAGATTTAGCGATGCGCGTGTTGAGCCCGCCGAAAGGAAACTGAGCTACATGCATTTTTGCATCCGACTTATAACCCGAACCCTCCATCAGACTACTTATTTTTTCTTTAGCTTTTCTCTTAAGATTGTCGCGCGATTCTTCAAATCGGTGTTTGGCCGCTACCTTAAACGGCATATTGTTTTCAACATCTTCGATTATATTAGCACCGGTAGGTAAAGCTTCTTTCCCCACAGCACGTACGCCTCTAGTTAAATAAGGTAGTACACGTCTGAACAATCCTCCGAGAAAACTACCAATACCGTGACCTCGTTGATAGGGCGATCCAACGAAAACTCGCGGAATTCCACCGCCGCGACTGCCGCCGTTTTGTAACTCGTCGTAATACGTCGAATAATAATCCATTAACGTTTAATTTTTTATCGAGGTCTCTAATTATTATTATGTTATCTACTCGATATGCCTAAAGTGTAATGTCACTGTCAGTGTTTCAATTTCGAATGGTATACTCTGTCCTAGTTGATCTCTTATATCTATCTCGATTGTGCGAAAAGACGTTTGACGCAGGGCAATGTATTGAGTTTGCGAGAAGTGCTTTATTTGAGTAGACGCGAACGCGTAATCATTTCCAACATCGAGTGCGACTATTCGCAAAAGAGGAGATTGTACATCGCCAGTAATATAGGGTTTGCAAATATCGCAATAGACAAAGAGCTTGTCGGGGATACCGCGCAACAAACTAGCTGGTTCGGCGGCTATTATTACGCGTTCGCGCGGAAATACGTAAAATGGTGATGTATAAATTTCAACATCATAAATCCAGGAAGGTAAAACGCCTGGTGTACCGGTATTATTTTCAATTTTACCATGCTTCTCGTCGTCATTCTGTATATTGAAATCTGTTTCACTAAAGAGCCACAGCGGTAAACGTTCCACAACACTAGCATTGAGCTTATTGCGCGTATCGAAGCCGAGTATTCGGCAAAGTTTTTCGGAAAAATTTACATAATGAATCATATCACATTTCATAATGTCGCAGGAAAGTTTCATAATAATTTTGCGTCCGATAATAGCTCCAAATTACCAATGGATATGCGAACCCACGGATTTTGCAGAGTAATTCACAGTTTCTATAATATCGTGCAAACTTGAGTAAATACCCGATGGTATTTCAGATTTCCTAGCGATGATTTTCTTTTTTTGGGAGCCTATCGTGAATTCTTGAATATTGATAAATTTTATGATTCCTTCTCCAGGACGTATATGAAGAAAGCTAGTCGGAAATTGAATCTCCGTGAGCGCTACTTCCCAACGTCCCTGCAAGTCTATACGTTGAGGTAATTCAGTGGTGAAACACGTGGTTTTATTCTCCTGAAAAAAACGCATGCTGCTATTACTTGGGAGAATCATATAAAATCCTTCCTCCCTCATTTTTAATTCAAAGATTTTAAACTTGAAGCGGGTATCCAAGAATCGAATTTTGAAGGATATCCTTGCCAACTAACTAATAATTGTTTATTGTTACCACGTCCCCTACTTTTTATCACACGATCGACGGTAAATTCTTCCCCTTGCAAGTCTTTAATAACAGATGCTAATTCTTGTTCATAAAAAATCCCGTCTATAACTTCGCCCGCTAAATCGCTTAATTCGTATACGCGTGGTTTTCTCCATTCGAGAACACGGTGAATTCGAAATATTTCTTTGCTCCACTTTGCCTCGTATCCTTTCTCAAAGGCTACTTTTGCTCTACTGACTCGCACGAAATCGCCCACGTTATATTTAGCCTATTGCCCGCGATTCTTTTTCTTCGCCCATCGCCGTTGTCGTTCCAGCGACGATTCATATTTTCACGCGCGATTCGCGCATTTTCCCTCGTAACGACTGCAGGTTGCATTTTGATGGTGGAATGTCGAGTATGATTGTAAGCGCGAACGATATCCTGCAAAACATCGATGTAGCGTCGCGTATTTTTGTGCGTAAAATATCGCCACATTCGTTCCTTGAGCGTTCTATTAAAACGTTCCACTATAGCTGCTTTAATATCGGGATTACGAGCTACGCGAAAACAAATATCTTTTTCTTTTAAGAAATTTTGTACTTGCCGTGCAATAAATTCTTTACCTTTGTCGGTCTGCATTATCGATCAAATCAGCCTCCCATAAGTCATCGATATTTGTCACGTTATAATGTAAGCGTGGAAATTTTCGACGTACCGGACGATGTAACGTGTATGCGTCTTGCGATTTAAGCCAGTCGATGACCTCGTTACGTGTGAAATTCGGTTTAGCAGCTCGCGATAAATTATCCGTCGCCGAATAGCCGGCATAGTGCGAGGGACTGTAATACAATTTTTCGAGTTCCATCATTCGAGTTTGCTCCAGTCGAGCAATTCTTTTCTTTTCTTTGTCGGAAAATCTGCGTAACTCGTTACTGTTTTGTCGCCTTCGTCCTCGTCTGCGGATATAAATAGCGTATCACCTTCGGTTTCGCTCGTTTCGTCTACCTTACGTCTGTACGACTTTGAACGCTCGGTCGAAGTTTTCGGAGTGGAACTTCCGCGCGGAACCACGATTTTAATACGCTGAGATCGGGCGTACGTATGTAATAAATCACGATTTCCTATGAGATTGGAAGGAGTGTCTATGTCGCGCAGTAATCGAGCAAACTGAATTCTTCCGGTTGCTTTACTGTTTTTCTCTCGCGTATCGCGTCGTTTATAAGTTCCGCGATATTCGAACCCGTTATGACAGAGCCGTCTATAGTTACGAGTCCTCGTCTATCCCAGCTAATTTTAGATGACGGAATATCGATCAAATATTTTAATACCGCTCGCGCTTTGTCGCGATAAGATTTCGGTACACTATCGAGTATTTTTTTTATCATTTCAGCCGATTGTGCGCGTTTTTTCCCGAAACTACTACTACTAGCGCTACCGTCGCCGCGGCCGCTGCTAATTAAAGTTGACGTTTCCATAAATTCGTTATCGTCGACATCCAAATTCATGTCTTCGTTCTGCTCGTCATTAATGTCCTCGCCGTTACCCTGTGTATCCTCGCGTAAGCGTTTTTTAGCTTCCCGAACAAAGTGAAAATAACGTTGGAGTGCTTCTTTATACAATTTCCATCTTTTGTCCTCGTCGACAGGAGTCGCGAGGTTGAGAATACGCCACATCTCCGCATCGAGCCGCGATAAAGCTGTTCCCGGTGTTCGTACTGAATTATTATTATTATTATTTACATTTTCCGCATTTGATATTTCCGTATTTTTCTTCGGCGAGTTATGAGTCATCGCAATAGATGCCATTTCCGGTTGCTGTTGCATTCGTTGCATTCTCTCAAGATTTTCGGTAGATATCAAAACCATTTTCTTAGCCCTCTCCATTGTTCAAAATACAGGTGTTAACACTTTCCTTTTTTATTATTTTTATTATTTTTACCTGTACGGAAAATGTAGGAATGTTTAAGGTTGTATTTTTTCTTTTTCACTCGCCGATAATTCGGGATAATATAGCACCTAGTATAGGGCCAATAAGATAAGGTAAAAATCCGCCACGTTGCACTAACAGCTTTCTTTTAGCCTTCCAATTACCTTGTTTCGCCGCGACCCGACGTAGGATCGTTTTATGTTTGGCTAATCGCTTTTTATCGCTACAGTGAAGCGGTACGTTACCCTTGAGCGTATTGAAAATGCACTCTTGAATGCACTTTATGAGCTTATTGTCGGCGGCTCGTAAGAATGCTGTTCTTTGATTTTTTTCAATTGGCACAAAGTTTTTAAAAGACATATGTTTCTCTCACCGATAGATCGTCTAGCATTCTTTATTGCTCTATTCGATGTCGCCAACTTTTTATCAGCCTCTTCTTTTTTCATCATTACGCTGTAATCGCACGACTGACGTATTTGTTACATGTAACATTCACGTTAGTTGTAATTTCCCACTTATACAAAATTGCAGTTATATAACATGAATATAACATGTTACTAAAATGTTATATGATTGTTACAGTCATGTAATAATCCACCCAAATAGCAAACGGATGTCACAATAACAGTAAATTTTGGTCACAAAATGATCAATTAGACATCCTAAGTTAGGTCTCATGAGACCCGAAAATGACATCAATATGTCACATCCACGGTACATCATTTTCTGATGTTTGTTTGACGGCAAAACTAAGACCAATTACTAGTAATAATCCCAGCAAACACAGAATATAACTGCTATATAACATGGGAATAACATGTAATGTAACGGTTGTTATACCTAATTTATATTGGGATTATATAACTGTCTTTTATTTATGCAATATAACACCAGAATATAACTGCTATAACATAGGAGTAACATGTAATGTAACAGCCCAAGCAGAGTAACGTCAAAAGACGACATAATGATTTTCTCTATTTTTGGTCTATAATGTCGGCGACTAATAATTGACGTTTAAAAGACCTCATTTCTTAGACTAGCCAAAGACGTAATTTTGAAGACGTCCTATGATCGTCCTTTTGTAACTAATATTGGAATTAGGTTAGATCATTTGCTTACCGTTATGCGGCGCGCTATTCACTATTTATACCCGTATTCAAGTTTTTGTCATGAGCGTATATAAAGCCTGCAAAATGCGGCTAATAACATCGTAATTATTTTTATCAGTTCAATTTTTGATACGATTCCCGTACCAGGAAATTCAGATATTGAACTGATTTTTGGAAAATCGGACAGATAATATCCGATTTTAATTTATTCGCGGACAATTTTTATCCGAATAAGTGAAAATCGTTTGTTATTATCTGCTTAAAATATAAAACAGAAATTAACTTCCATATAAATAAAATTTTTATATAAATTAAATTATTTAAATTTATCTATAATATATATCACATTAATATGTGTTATATCCCAGCAAACACGAGTATATAACTGTTATATTGTCATAATGAAACGAAATGTAGATAGAACGACGCTCGTGTGCACACGGGTGGTGTTTTCGAACGCGCTCCTAAGTGGCGATTAAATCGGTGATGTGTGACCTTTTATGCATATTTACCTTACTTTTTAAATGTACACAAACATTCGAAAAAAAAATTGTAAAATTCTATAACATGACACTTCTAATATAAAATTGACAATCTCGTCTATATATATTTTGGTTTAGGGTTTTTATTTTAAAACTTCACGTTTTAGACTTATACCAAACACTTGTCTTTTTTACATATGCTGAAATGCATATCTAATCATAAAAATCGTTAACTAATCAACTTAATTTTTATTAAAAAAATAGATATATGATGAGCAGAAAATAAGATATCAAAACAAAGAGAAAATTATGTCGTGCAACTATAATAAGTATAAGTATTCAATGATTTTCAAACACAAAGATGAATGAAGTTCTAATGAAGATTTAACAGACTTGTCCACAAGGGTCGTTTGACAATAGATCGTTTTCGACCCTCGACGATCTCTTGAACAGATGTAGCATGTTGTCACATCCGTCAAGTTGACGAATTGCCTAATCGCTCGTTTCAATGAATTCATATTATTTTTGCATCTTGGTACAATAATCTTCGCTTAACTAAACTGTACATCAAAATTTTTGTAAATATTTCTATTCTTTAATTGTTCATGTTATACGATTTAATTTCGAATTAGTATAATTTAATTTTAGTAACAAAAATATTTTTATATAAAAATTTCGTATTTTTATTATATTATACACTATAGGATGTTAAGAAAAAAGAATTCAGAAATTATAGAATAGAAAATATTTACTAATGAAATTCTGTCATTATTTCATTATCGAATGGAATGCATGCGAGCAATTGAAAGAAGGACATGTCAAACGTCACCTTTTATAAACATTAAAGTGGGAATATAAGATAATTCTTTGTTTTTACATCGCATGCACAATAAATGCAAATAAATCACTTGCTTTATCAAAATCAGAAATTGTCTCCAACTCTTGACAAGATATATTTTTTGACTTACGTGTGTACTAAACTTTTTCTGTTTGGCTTAATAAGTATTATCTATAAGCTCTAAACACATACAACATTATATATTATATACAGGGTGTTAGAAAAGTCTGGAAACGGTCAAATATCTCCTAAACAATGTATTTTAGAAAAAAAATGTTTCAGACAAAAGTTGTATGGTTACGAGGGGGACATAAAGTGGTGTCATTAATTTGACCTTGAATAGTTGCTTGAAGGTCACGTAAAGGTCACCTTCAATTTTTTAAATGGAACTGCCTACTTTTTATTGCATATTCTTGTAGCTTATCTCGAGAGTTTTTCAAAACACTATAATAAAGTATTTTTTCATTAAGTACTTTTTGAATTATTTTATATTTTAATCTGACATATTTTGATATAAAAATTAAAATATCTCGTAAAATATTTAGTTTTCGATAATCTTACCGTAATACTTTTATGTTCAGAATAATGGGACAAATCAATTACTATAAAAAAATAATTGTTTTTAAGAAAAAGTATGTAATTATTTACAATGTATTTTTTTAAACAATTATTTGTTTTTCTCTTTACACTAATTGACCCAATATGTTACGCTGTTTAGCAAAGTTCTGCGATATAAGACCGTATGCAATCCCAGCTGAAGAAATCCCAGCTAAAAGTATACCAGCCTTCTTGAAAGGATTGATTGATTTTGCTTTATCCTGCAAATAAGCGCTATAATTTAGACAATATTCAGATATAATCAAAAAATAATATACTTATAAAACAATAAATAAACATATATAAGCAGACATATATAAGCAGATATATATACAAAATTTCAATCTACTTACTCGATAGGACCAAATATATTTTCTGCAGCAGATTCAAATATAACATTAATAACCTTATAATGTTATTATATCTTGACGTCGCGAACATTAACCTTATAACGTTATTATATCTTGACGTCGCGATGCTACCGCGTACCGCTTGATACGTATCATATACGTATGCACACACATACACATTGTCTCTCAAGGCGTATTTGCACACTCAAGCGAATAATTGTACATGAGCGCTGCAAACGCGCCTTGAGGGACAAACTCGCTTTGCGTGTATGCGTGCGAGCATACGTACGTGAGAGTCTGAAACTGAAACTGAACCTTATTATGATAATGATGGAAAACGAAAAATGTCACATTTCTGGTATACGATTATCATTCCTCAGGATTGACTGCACCAATCTTATTCAAACTGGTCGCAATCGAAAGCTTGCATCCACATTGTATCAGAAAAGTGCCGTTAGATTTTTGATTAACGGCTTGGTTCCTGAGGAATTTTAATCGAAAGTTTATTAGACGTAAAACTCCGGATAAGCTACTTGGTAGTGTCGCGGCCCCTGTGCACAACATACTATTACAATATTAGTTATACATATGCGAAGAAAGCCAAAGTATACATACGTAGTATTTATTATTCTCAAAGTGAATCTTATTGCAACAAAATTTTAATCGCTTTAAAAAGATATAAAAAAGATATAATTCATTACTCTGTGGTTAGTTGGTGAGTTTGGTTAAGATTTTGCGTGGCTGAAAGATTTGTACTGTCGACTCGTGCGTTGCGTCTCTTTTATACACAATTATTAACGTATCACTATGTTCGTGGATTCATGCATAAAGAATCGAGGTTTCTGCCCCGAAAGAACATGGACTGCATGGAGAATGGTTTTTGTCATTTGGAGCGACATGAGGGATTACGCCTTCTACCGTCAGTTATCATATAACTTTGCGCTTTAATTATTTAAGACTCTTTTTGTATACCGTTTTTAATGTTGATTTTATTATTGTTTGCGCTGATGATGGCCAAAAAAAGGGCCGAAACGTCCGCCTTTCGCGAATCATATAATTAAAGAAATTCTCTAATTTTTTAATTCAATTTTTGATTTAATTTATATATTTTTTCGCCCAGAAAACTGCGCGTGGCTCTTTTGCCATTTTACTTGGATTTTTGATTTTTAATCGCTTTAATTTATTAATCCGTTTGTCAGTATATGTACGTAGTATATGTATATTTTGGCTTTCTTTGCATACATATTGAAAGACAGAAAGACGAATTAAGTGTGACTTGAAAAAAACTATATTCTATTATATGTTTGTGTAAAATAAAAAGAACAATTATAACTTTTATATATATATTAAATTTTTATTTAGATATTCTATCTATAATTATATTTTATAAAAAAAGAGAAACCTATATAATGAATATACATATATTTCACATTACACATATATCTCGCAATTGTATAACATGCTATTATAATATTAGTTATATGTATGTAAAGAAAGCCAAAGTATATATACAGTAATACAAAAGTGAATGAATTTATAGGTATAGTTAAATTGATATTATATTATTAAATTATATTATATTATATATATTACTATATTATTGTTGAACATTATATATTAAAAATAAAACGAATGCCAATTCTATATAAATAAAACTCTATTATTGTAAGATAACACAAAAAAAAAATAAAAAATATTTAAAAGAAAATACCTAAAATAAAAAATACTTTATCTTCTTTGGTATCTTCTATTGCACTTCATTTATCTTCTTTGGCATCCTCTATGGCACTTTATGTTATATTACCTCATAATAATACAGTACAGTTTTATTTATGTAGAATTGGCATTTGTTAATTTTATTGAATCCTATATAGGCAATAAAATATTGCGTAAAGTAGCTCAATTTAACTATACCTATAAATTCATTCGCTTTTGTATTACTGTAACACCATACAGTTGAAGAATGGTCTACATGATGTTACCGTAATACAAAATCGAATGAATTTATAGGTATAGTTAAATTGAGCTACTTTATACAAAATTTTATTGCCTATATAGGATTCAATAAAATTAACGAATGTCAATTCTACATAAATAAAACTGTACAGTATTATTGTGAGATAATATAATGTAAGCACATATATATTATTGTTGAACATTATACACTAAAAATAAAATTAACGAATGTCAATTCTACAATAAAACTTTATTATTGTGATTTATTTATTATTATTAAGAAATTTATTATTATTTGATATTCTACATGAATAAAAAATTATATTATATTATTAAATATTATATGCTAAAAACGCATATATATTTTTTGCAGAAAAAATATAGATTTTTACAAAAAGCAATGTGATCACCTAAAAAAACCTCACAAAAGTAAAAAAGAATACGCCAAGTATATAAAAAAATCCCAACTTGTACGCAAAAAAAGTTTATTATTTATCCCTAAAAAATAACTTTTAAAAAAATTTTTCCTTGAGAAATAATTTTCATACAAAATAAAAAAACGATTTTCCTCTAAAAAATAAAAACCTTTAAAAATCAAAAATCAAAACTAAATATGAAATCAAGTTAACTAGCCAAGTACATAGAAGCAGTTCAGTTTGTAAGAGTTCGTAATTTAAAATATTATTTGTTTGATAAAATCAGTCTTGCATTTATAGAAATATTATAGATTCTCTCGAGAAAATTAAAATGCATTTTATTTTTATAAAATTACGCTATTATGTCCCCCCCCCCCCCCCAAATAAATATTATATATAATATTTAAAATAGCACAATTATATTGCGGATTTTATTACAAATAGTACATCATAAAACTACTTAACCCTTACTGCAATAACGTCGATCACATCGATCACCAATTTCGAGTTTAAAAGTGCCCCGTGCCAAACTGATCGACTTGTTTTGAAATTAATCATAAGGTTTTCCAGATAGGCCTAAAACGAAAAGGATAAAAATTAAAGACATACGAATACTTGGCGTGCTCGATTTGAAATAAAAATTTCCAAAAGATTATCAGAAATCATTATCAATATATTAATAAAAATATATGACTTATAATGCGACACGGGCACGCCAAGTATTCGTATGTCTTTAATTTTAATCCTTTTCGTTTCAGGCCTATCTGGAAAACCTTATGATTAATTTCAAAACAAGTCGATCAGTTTGGCACGGGGCACTTTTAAACTCGAAATTGGTGATCGATGTGATCGACGTTATTGCAGTAAGGGTTAAGTAGTTTTATGATGTACTATTTGTAATAAAATCCGCAATATAATTGTGCTATTTTAAATATTATATATAATATTTATTTGGGGGGGGGGGGACATAATAGCGTAATTTTATAAAAATAAAATGCATTTTAATTTTCTCGAGAGAATCTATAATATTTCTATAAATGCAAGACTGATTTTATCAAACAAATAATATTTTAAATTACGAACTCTTACAAACTGAACTGCTTCTATGTACTTGGCTAGTTAACTTGATTTCATATTTAGTTTTGATCTTTGATTTTTAAAGGTTTTTATTTTTTAGAGGAAAATCGTTTTTTATATTGTATGAAAATTATTTCTCAAGAAAAAATTTTTTTAAAAGTTATTTTTTAGGGATAAATAATAAACTTTTTTTGCGTACAAGTTGGGATTTTTTTATATACTTGGCGTATTCTTTTTTACTTTTGTGAGGTTTTTTTAGGTGATATGTATATGTGTATATATATATATATATATATATATATATATATATATATATATATATATATATATATATGTATATATATATATGTATATGTATATATATATACATATATAATATGTTGTGTGTATGTATGTACATATTAACTATTATGTCTTTTCCATTTAATAGTTACAATAACACTTTTGTTCTCATTTTGTTTCCTCGTAGAGGAAGCTTTGTTTTCGTGACAAAATTTTTTTTCGTATTTTCTATGCCAATGTGTTTAGAATGTCCCAAAACGTCGAAAAATCATATTCCTAAAAAATGTCTGTATGTATGTATGTATGTGTGTATGTGTGTATGTGTGTATGTATGTATGTACGCAATATATTGTACAACCTCTAACTTCCGCAATTTTTGAGATATCGGGTTAAATTTTTTTTACATGGATAGAGTATCATTCAAGGATGGTTGGTATATAATTTGGTGAGAATCGATGAAAAGGTTCATTTTTTATAAAATTTCTAATTTTTTGAGGAATGTCTGTATACATTGTAACTTTCGCAAATTTTAAGATATCAGGTTAAATTTTTTTACATGGATAAAGTATTATTAAAGGATGGTTGCTACCAAATTTGGTGAGTATCGGTGGAAGGGTTTATTTTTTATAAAATTTTGGATTTTTTGAGAAATGTCTGTACACGCTGTAATTTTCGGAAAATTTGACATATCGGATTAAATTTTTTTACATGACTAGAGTATTATTAAAGGATGGTTGGTACTGAATTTGGTGAGTATCGGTGAAAGGGTTTATTTTTTACAAAATTTTGAATTTTTTGAGAAATGTCTGTACACGCTGTAACTTTCAGAAAATTTGAGATATCGGATTAAATTTTTTTACATGAATAAAGTATTATTAAAGGATGTTTGATATTGAATTTAGTGAGGATCGGTGAAAGAAATCATTTTAATTTTTATTCCGCTCACAAAGCTTCCTTTATGAGAAAGCAAAAATTGAAAAATCTGCATGCTTAAAGCAGCTTAAGCCTTGTAAGATAAAATGATGAGGAAGCAATGTGCAAGTTTTTAATTTGCACAACTCTACTTGTTTTCTCTTTGTCTGTTTTTTCGTATATTTTGTACATTTGTTAATATTTGTACTTTATGTTGTAATAATAAAAACTATGGCAACTTTGAAAAAATTTATTATATCATTTATTATTAATCATAGCAAATTATATACCATAGCGTTATATATCTCGTACAACAAACTAAAAATATTTTTATATTACACAATAAATTTATAAAATTCGAGAATATTTCTATTTGATATAAAATCGACGAATTCGATAAATTTATTTTTAAAAAAGTGAAATTTTAATTCTAACGATGATAAGATTTTTGAAATTTGCATCATTGCAATCCCACATTATCGTCCTCCTTTCACATTTTGTGTGGAAGGAGAACGAAAAAAAGAGAGAAAGATAATGTATAAATATATTTTGTAATATAACTAATTCGTATTTTATTTTTTGTAAGTATAATTTATAATTTTGTAAGTATTAACGCGTAATCAGAAATTAGGGAGAATATTTTCAATCGGTTTTTCACAGTAAATGCCCACTTTTTTTTTTAATTCTTTATCTCTTTGACATGAAATCGGATAGTAACAATAAAGATATATAATGTTGTTATTTAAGAAATGCAAAATATTCAATTCAATTATTATTAAAAATATAAGAGAAAGAAAGTGAACATCATAGTTATAATAATAGTAATAATAGTGGTAATAATAGTCATGAATTATAAAAAATTATATTTAATTTTTGTTTAATTTTTTAATTAATTAATTAATTAATTAATTTTTTAACTTAAGTAATAATTTTTTATTACAAAGCCACCATGGTCACCGTGACCACCACGATGCCCACCATGCCGGCCGCATGGGGCACATCAGCGAACTCTGGATCTGCCAGCACATCGTCTAAATCTGTGAACATCTAAAAATAATTAAATTCATAATTACCCGAGTGGAAATTTAAACTCGCCGGCATCCAGCCATTAACTAGTCAATAGATGTTTTATATTGCCCCTGTCTAGTAATGTAACGCTTAGAATGTCTAGCTACTCGACAAATAAATTGTCTCATAGCGGACTTAGAAAAATTAGTCCTGGGCTAGATTAAAAATATATATGAAAAAAAAATTTCAATTTTTCTCCACTGATTTATTATTAATTGCTACATTTTTATTAGATATCTGTGGTAATTTTTGAGAAGTATATGTATATATATTAAATTTTGTCATTTAAAATTTCTACACCACCGAAGATTTGAACTTGGTATACCCCATGATTGACAGTCCTTCACTCTATCCACTACGCTATCGAGTATTTGTAATAACAAAGATTTAAATTCTATTTATATGCTATAACATAATAAAAATAAAAATAAAATACAAAGTTAAAAATTTTTTCGTATTACTAAATAATATTTAATAATTTAAAATTTAAAATTTAAAATATATTTAAAATTTTATTCGGCTGTTATGTTGCTACGAGCATATAAAAGTTAGCTATCCTATTAATTGATCAATATGAATCATATAATAATAATTTTTAAAATCACATTTCCAATACAATAGAATGATGAAACTAACATGAAAAAACATGAGAGAACTATTCAAGAATGACAACCTTTTCGAATGTTAACAAATTTTCAATTAGTAATGAGACAACGGCTGGCAAATTTTTTAAAACTTTCCAGCGCTATCTATTCCAATATTTACAGTGCAGAGCTTAGAAAAGCACTAGATAGCATTAAATATTTTCAAACTCCATTTATAATGTTTAATGGCCAGATAATCACTAAACAGTCATTAGAGAAATTATGCAAGAATGACATAACTTCACTTTTCAAATGCTAACAAATTCTCAACTAATAGTGGCTAGACAATGGCTAGCTAATTTTTAAAAGTTTCTAATGTCATCTATTCTAATATTTACTGTGCAGGGGCTAGAAAAGTACTAGATAGCGAAGAATTATTCATAAATTATAGCTAATACTAAGCTAATCAATGGCTAGGTAACATATCTAGCCTGCGTGATACAGTCATTAGCTGTAAAATAACATTGGCTAGATCAATTTCCACTCGGATATATATTGAATACAAATTAAAATTACTATATATAGTAATTTTAATTTGATAACATAAGTTAGCCATAGATAGCAGCATTTATTACGAAAAAACAGGGGTACCCGGTTTGACCCGCCTATCCGGTTTGACCCAACTTTCCCATATATATATATATATATATATATATATATATATATATAGAGGAAAGTTGGATTGTAGATTGGCGCCATCATTATTTTAAAACAAACCGTGACCCTGTGTATACGTTATTTCTTTTTTAATAGAAGTTCAAAGTTTTTAGCCCAAAAAAGATCGATATCGAGGCAAGAATCGAATCGTCATGCACTTTTTCTATATAGAGCATCTGTTTCAGTAAGTGCAGCATTGCATTCTGTACATATTAGAGAGTATATCATATTAGTTTTGATCGGTACTTTGTACGCAATATACAACCGCCGTATTTGATACTTTTCTTGTATTGGGGCAAAACCGGATACTTACACATCTCATATAATGAAAAGAGAAAGAAGTGTTATCCTGACTTTGTCAGTATCCTACAAAAAACAGTTGAAAACGAAAACTAACACTCAAAAAAAGAAACCACTAAAAAAAAGCTTTTTGAGACTCCTAAAGTTAAAAAGTTAAATAAGGAAGTCCTGCAGCAATGTCGAACAAGAGGATATCTTTATTTGTGATTTTTGTCAATAGAATACATCTTTATATTGTATTTTGATTAAAATAAATTTAGATTTTGTAATTACATGGTGTTTTGCATATTTTCAAATGGGTACCCAGTTTGACCCTACTGGTAGGACAAAACCGGCTACTTTAACTTCTCCACAAAATCTTGTTATTTTTGGTAACCAAAAATTTATTTTTAGCAACTAGCCTTATTTTCTCATAGTTTAAGATTCACTAAAGACTATTAACGATCGGCAAAATATTTTTTACTCTCAGATTTTTTCTAGGAAGACAAATCCAAAAAAGTACCCGGTTTTACCACACTTTCTCCTATATATATATATATATATATATAATAGAAAAATGTGCGAAGAATTTGGTTTTATATTACCTTCCGAAAGCACAATTAAAACATGGTTTAATGTAATAGATTTATGGCCCGGAATTTGTAGCACCTTATTTCATTGTTTGAAAACAAAAGTAAATTGTTGGATGGATACTAACGAACGCAATCGCATTTTGCTTTTTGACGAAATGAGAATAAAAAAGGGCTTCGATTTTTATGAAAGACGACAAAAAATTGAAGGTTTTGAGGATTTAGGACCACTTGGACATAACGCAACCCACACAGAGCAAAATATCGAATAGATATCTAGTGAATATCTACATATCTATTTTATATCCATGTCTACTATAGATAACTAGTAGATATCTAATAGATGAATACAATATCTACATCTCTCAAATAACTAGCGAGGATATCTAATGGATGTGTACACATTATCCATATATCCATGTCCACCAAAAAGCTATCAAAGATATCCACTAGATATACACATGTTATCCATATATCCATGTCTACCTAGTCTACCAAGTATAGCTACCAAAAATATCGACTAGATATACACGTGTTATCCATATATCCATGTCCATCAAGTAGCTACCGAAGATATTCATTAGATATTCACATGTTATCCACATATCCATGTCCACCAAGAAGCTACCAAAAATATTTATTAGAGATTTACAGGTTCATCTACTTACTGCTATGCGGCGCACTATTCACTTTCTATACCCGTATTTAAGTTCTTGTCATGAATGTATATAAAGCCTGCACAATACGGTTAATAATATTATAATTATTTCTATCAGTTCTTCATCAGTTCAACTTCTGATATGATTCCCGTACCGGAGAATTCAGATATTGAACTGATTTTTAAAAAGTCAGACAGATAAATGTCCGATTTTCACTTATTTGGACAATTTCTGTCCGAATAAGCAAAAATCGTTCGTTATTATCTATTGAAAATATAGAATAGAAATTAACTTCCATACAAATAAAGTCTTTAATTTTATATATTAAATTATATAAATTTACCTATAATATATATTAATGAATATATTAATGTGTGTTATTATATTAGGTGTACAAATAAGTTTCCGCCGTTTTTTATCAAAAGTTGGGCATTTATTGTGAAAGAACGGAACCTAATGTTTTATTTGAAGTATTGTCCATCGCTTGCCACTACTTTTTCCCATCTTTCTGGCAGCATATGGATACCGCGTCGGAAAAATGCTTCATCTTTTGAGGCTATCCACGAATCGACCCAATTTTTGGTATCTTCATATGATGTGAAGTGTTGCTCAGACAGGCCATGCGCCATCGATCTAAACATGTGGAAATCAGAAGGAGCAATGTCTGGTGAATACGGCGGGTGGGGTAAAACTTCCCAATTGAGTATTTCCAAATAGGTTTTGACCGGCGCCGCAACATGTGGACGAGCATTATCATGCAGGAGAATAACTTTGTCGTGTCTGGAGTAGTGGGTGCACTTTTCCTTGAGTGCTCGACTCAATCTCATCAATTGTGTTCGGTAGACAGCCTCAGTAATGGTTTCGTTCGGTTTGAGCAACTCATAATACACAACACCAAGCTGATCCCCCTAAATGCATAACAAGAGTTTTTTTCCATGAATATTTGGCTTAGCTGTAGATGTTGAAGCATGGCCAAGTGGTCCCCATGATTTCTTCCTTTTTGGATTATCATAGTGGATCCATTTTTCATCACCAGTGACTATACGGTGCAGAAAACCCTTTCGTTTATGCCTGGCAAGCAGCATTTCACATGTGAACAATCGGCGTTCAACGTTTCTCGGCGTCAGTTCATATGGAACCCAATTTCCTTGTTTTTGAATCAATCCCAATGATTTCAACCGATGTGAAATTGCTTGTTGAGTCACTCCTAATGTAAGTGCAAGTTCTTCTTGCGTTTGGCACGAATCTTGATCCAATAATGCTTCCAATTCCGCGTCTTCATACACTTTCGGCCTTCCGCTACGTTCTTTGTCTTTGATGTCAAATTCACCGTTCTTAAACTTTTGAAACCACTCACGACAACTTCTCTCACTTAAGGCAGCCTCACCATATGCTTATACAAGCAATCGATACGCCTCTGCTGCAGATTTCTTCAAATTGAAGAAGTAAATCAAAAGTTCCCGCAAATGACGCTTATTCGGCTCAGAACTCGACATTTTCGCACACAAAAGAATATATTATACTGATAAAAAATCACTAATATTTTAAGGTTATGTTATTGACTGATGTCCAATCTTACGATAAGGACGTTTTACATCTGACAATTTTAACCATAACTTATTGGTGGCGCTAACTTTTGTCAAACGGCGGAAACTTATTTGTACACCTAATATATTATAACTGTAATTAGTCTTAGTTTTGCGGTTAAACAAACATCAGAAAATGATGTTCCGCGAATGGGACATATCGATATGTCATGTGCGGGTCTCATGAGACCTAACTTTTAGAACATTTAATTAGTCATTTTGTGAAAAAAATTTCACCAACATACAATGGATATCTACATAAATATCCACTGAATATCTACATAAATACCCATTGAATATCTGCATAAATATCCACTGAATACTGATGTGGATGTCCAGTGGATATTGGCCTACATATCCTGTAGATATTTATAAGATCTCGTATTGCGGACATTTGGATATTTAAAGCATGTCTGATAGCTGTTTTCTACATATTCATAGATATCCCTAATGCACATTGAGAACATCCAGTAGATATCTAATATACATTAATTTCTGTGTGGGAACAGTAGCAACAAGTGCATTAGTTTTTATGGTCCGAGGTTTATTGCATAATTGGAAGCAACCTGTAGCGTATTTTTTGACTGGTGGTGCTCTAAATAAGGATCATTTATCGTCTGCATTAAATATAGTTATAGATGCAATATTAGATACGGGATTAAAATTGCGTGCAATTGTTTGTGATCAAGGGACCAATAACCAAAGCGCTATAAAACATAAAATTTCTAAAAATCATCCTTATTTTATGCATGGACATAAAAAAATATATACGATTTTTGATATGCCACATATTTATAAATCGATAAGAAATCAGCTCTTAAAGTATGATATTTTATATGATGATATTAGGTATACAACTTTGCTTTCGCCGTTTTCCTATAGATGGCTTTAGCGGTAAGTAGTGGTCGAAATAAATAGATCATAGACGTCATGCAATAAACTTGGGCATCTGTCAACATAACCCCATAGAAACATTAGTCGATTTGTGTCTGCATCATAAAGTTATTCTCGATTGAAAATGTCAGTTTACGAGCCAAATTCTCGTCATTTGCGGGAGGTTTCAATTTTCTGCTTCAATATGAAGAAATCTGCGGCTGAGGCTCATCGAATGCTCTCAAATACTTATGGTGAGGCCGCTATTAGTGAAAGAACGTGTTGTGAGTGGTTTCAACGCTTCAAGAACGGTGATTTTCACGTCGAAGACCGGCATAGCGGTGGAAGAGAGAAGGTTTTCGAAGATGCAGAATTGGAGGCATTACTTAATGAAGACTCGAGTCAAAGACAAGAAGAATTGGCACGATCATTGGGAGTGACTCAACAAGCAATTTCAAAACGCCTCAAAGACATGGGAATGATTCAGAAGCAAGGAAATTGGGTGCCGTACGAGTTGAAACCGAGAGATGTTGAACGGCGTTTGTTTGCTTGTGAACAGTTGCTTGAAAGGCAAAGACGGAAGGGATTTCTGCATCGCATTGTGACTGGGGACAAAAAATGGGTTCATTACGATAACTCCAAGCGCAGAAAATCATGAGGATATCCCGGCCATGCTTCCACGTCGACGACCAAACCGAATATTCACGGCTCCAAGGTCATGCTCTGTATTTGGTGGGACCAGCTCGGCGTAGTGTATTATGAGCTGTTAAAACCGACTGAAACAATCACAGGCGATCGTTATCGAACGCAATTAATGCGTTTGAGCCGAGCATTAAAAGACAAACGGCCGTAATACAACGAGAGACACGATAAAGTGATTTTGCAGCATGACAATGCTCGACCCCATGTTGCGAAAGTGGTCAAGACATACTTGGAAACGTTGAAATGGGAAGTCCTACCCCACCCGCCGTATTCTCCAGACGTTGCTCCCTCTGACTATCACTTGTTTCGATCAATGGCACACGGCCTGGTTGACCAGCACTTCCGGTCTTATGAAGAAGTAAGAAATTGGATCGATTCGTGGATCGCTTCAAAAGATGACCAGTTTTTTCAACGCGGGATTCGTACGCTGCCCGAAAGATGGGAGAAAGTAGTGGCCAGCGATGGACAATACTTTGAATCATAAATGTATAACCAGTTTTTTACAATAAAGCCTCGAATTTCGGAAAAAAAAACGGCGGAAGCAAAGTTGTGCACCTAATAATAAAATAGCATCGTGGAATGATGTACGGTCATTATGGCAATTAGAAAATGGCAAAGCGACAAGAGTGGCTTGCAAATTGTCAGAAAGACATATAAATCCTAATAATTTTGATAGAATGAAATGCCGTTTAGCTCTGCAGATATTCAGTCGCAGAGTATCAGCAGCTTTGTTAACTGCAGGAACAACAGGCGGAATTAATAGTGAAACTGTAATGCATACTGCTGAATTTTTTACAATTCTTAATAACAGTTTCGATTCTTTAAATAGTCGAAATTGTAATCATCCAAATCCAAATGCTTGTGCGTTATCAGAAAATCGGTTAGATGTAGAAAATAATTTAATACAATTATTGGAAAGTTGTTCCAAATGGCGCACTATCACAAATAATAATAATAAAATACCGCCATGTTTTGAGGGATTACAAATTTTTGTAAAAGCTATTTTACTATTATAGGATGATTTGAAACGTGAAGAAGTTAAATTTTTTATGACTTCTAGAGTAAACCAATATCTGTTGGAAAATCTGTTTTCCATGATACGTACGTATGGTGGAACATATAATCAAAATCCAACTGCAAAAGTTTTTCGATTATTATTACAAAAAAACATTGTATTAAATTTATCTAAGCCTGCTCAATCTGCAAATTGCTTAGATGATGAAGATGAAATCTTACTCCCAAATTTATTACATAAAAATACATCTGACATTGATAAAACATCTCATGTTGAGTTAACAGCGCCAATAAATATAATTAACGATTATGAAAGTAATGATAACGAAAATATGTTGATTAACGTAGAAAAAACTTATTGATGCATCATATGCAAATGATGAAACTTTAGAAGCATCTGCTATTGAATATTTTGCAGGATTTGTAGCAAAAAAATGTGTTACAAAATCTGGTTGCGAACAATGTCGCATCTCATTTATTAACGAAAATCACGAACTGACACATGCAAGACAAATTTTAACATTTTTCCGAGCATATGAGACTCAAGACGATCAAGAATTAGGACATTTATGTGTTCCTACAACAGAGTTTTCATTTATATTTAAGCTAATAAATGCAATATTTGATGCAGGCTATCCTGATATCAGAGGGAATTATAACATATTAGATACCCTATTTCCATTAATGATATAAGCTGTTGATAAGCTAATAAATGCAATATCCCGGTTGGTTTCAACATGATACTTGCAGCTCCCACCGAAAGGATCTTGCATATTATATGATGAAAGTAAAAATACATAAAGATTTAATTTGGTTAGGAGAGCGATTAAGAATTTTAAAAAATCGCTCTCAGCATAAACCTCCACAAAAGCTGACGAATATACAAAGGATGTAAAATATATCTTTACATTTACTCGCGGCATTTTATGCGGATCGAGTAAAAAGATCGCGGCTCCTAGAGCGGTACGATCTAAAATATTTTACATTAACTCGCGGCATTTTATGCACATCGAGTAAAAAGATCGCGGCTCCTAGAGCGGTACGATCTAAAATATTTTACATTAACTCGCGGTATTTGATGCGGATCGAGTAAAAAGATCGCGGCTCCTAGAGCGGTACGATCTAAAATATTTTACATTAACTCGCGGTATTTGATGCGGATCGAGTAAAAAGATCGCGGCTCCTAGAGCGGTACGATCTAAAATATTTAACATTAACTCGCGGCATTTTATGCGGATCGAATAAAAAGATCGCGGCTCCTAGAGCGGTACGATCTAAAATATTTTACATTAACTCGCGGTATTTGATGCGGATCGAGTAAAAAGATCGCGGCTCCTAGAGCGGTACGATCTAAAATATTTAACATTAACTCGCGGCATTTTATGCGGATCGAATAAAAAGATCGCGGCTCCTAGAGTGGTACGATCTAAAATGTTTTACATTAACTCGCGGCATTTGATGCGGATCGAGTAAAAAGATCGCGGCTCCTAGAGCGGTACGATCAAAAATATTTTACATTAACTCGCGGCATTTTATGCGGATCGAGTAAAAAGATCGCGGCTCCTAGAGCGGTACGATCAAAAATATTTTACATTACTCGCGGCATTTTATGCGGATCGAGTAAAAAGATCGCGGCTCCTAGAGCGGTACGATCAAAAATATTTTACATTAACTCGCGGCATTTTATGCGGATCGAGTAAAAAGATCGCGGCTCCTAGAGCGGTACGATCAAAAATATTTTATATTAACTCGCGGCATTTTATGCGGATCGAGTAAAAGGCACATATATTTAACACAGAACATATAAATCGTGATTTATCTAATAAAGCGATTGATGAAAAGTAGGATAGTGCAGTTTGCGGCCTTATGACGGACCGAACTGCAAACGGAAACAGTTAACTTAGAATTCTTTACAATTATAGTACATTTTATTCATTTTATACTTTATTTTTTTATGCGCAGACATGTGTGTTTCATATCTGCGCACATAAAATTATATATATATATGTATGTGTTATGTTATGCTTATTTCAAAAGAATTCTACGTTACATGTCAATTGGCCTCCACGTGGCGTCTCCTGGAAATGCTCTGTATGAGCAGCTAACAATTGACACGTTAATATTATTATATTATAATTTGTTACATTTCTCATGTCATTTCAGATGCATATATATAATTATACTATATATAATTATATTACGTTACATTTCAGATATAAATGATTATTACATATATAAAAAAAAATATGTGTATGTGTGTGTAATTATACATATATCTGAAATAACATGGGAAATATAACAAATTTAAGAGCTAAACTTCTTTTTCCAAAAATTACTGCAAAATGTAATTATTCGAAAAGAAATATCGTCACTTCGAAATATATACATGTACGATCTATTGAAAGAATTATATGTATATATATAGAAATGCAATTATTCAAAAAAAATATCATTTCAGAGTCCATATATACAAAATATTTTGTATATATGGATTCTGAAATTATATTTTTTTCGAATAATTACATTTCTCGTGTTACCATATATTATTTTACCATCTCTTAGATTTTAGATACTGTTTCTCACTCTGGCCGCAATATTACTGAGAGGACGCTAGTGCGCAGCAATCTTTTTCCAGTCACACTAACTCCCGTAAGACCATTGTCTTTAATAGTATCTCGTCGGTGGTAGGGCTGTGTTCCGATTCCCCACCCGGGTGCACCCGATATTATAGTATACGTGACATATACTATAATATCGGGTGCACCCGGGTGGGGAATCGGAACACAGCATAGAATGTATACGGTCTAAATGCTTAAGGATAATTTAAGGCCCTTGCACAATGCCAGGCAACAGGCAATAGGAACAGGAAATAAGAACAAGGGAAATAGGAACAAGGAATTCCAACATACCAGAAACCTTGTACCAATACAGAATGGACCGTGACACAAGAAATAAACACAGAATTTCCATCACATTGGAAATTCTATGCCTATTGCTTGTTGCCAACCAATCACAGCGTTCGAATTTTTGAGGTTGTATTTACGAACTTTTAGCGCGTGTATACATATGCCATATACGTTTTACAAGCTTTATTTATTACAAACAGCAAATATGTTCGATCATTGTGATTATTCGAATCGTTTCGAGAATACAGAAGAGGAAGAGTGTGATGATGGTCTGGACGTATTTAATCATCAAAACTCATTTAACAAATATATAAAATTTGGTGATGAATTATTAATAGATATGGTTCGTTCTCGTCCATATCTTTATGATAAAAGTGTAGAGAATTATAAGGATACGACAATGACGGAGAATGCATGGACAGAAATTGCCACTGCTCTAAACATTACACGTAAGTAAACTTGAAACGTTAACTTGAGACAGTCTAAGAGACAAACCTTCTTTTCAGTCTCCATTCTCCAGTCTCAAATCTTTAATTATTGCATTCTAATAAGTTTTATATGTATTACATGATTATAGTCGTTTGTGTATGATATAGTTGCAGAGTGCAAGAATCGATGGATACGTCTCCGGCAACGCTTTAGTAAGGAAAGGCAACTGCGAGAGCAAGAAACAAGGAGTGGAGCCGGAAAGCCTACCAGACAAAAATGGATGTTATATGAGAGCCTTACTTTCTTGGGAAGGCATATAACTCAAAGAAGGTTTGTTTCATTTATTTCTTCAAATGGTCGTAGTTCTGTTGATAAATTCGAACAATTCAATATACTCAACAACGATTTATCATTTCAGAAGCTTTTCTAATATCAATTTTACAAAGCTATCCGAGCCAAGCAATGTCAGTGGAACATCGTTGAAAACCCAACATTCAATAATTCTTCAGGATGACTATGAAATGTCCACCAATGACAATTCCAATGTGCGACTTCTTTTTTCTTACCAATATTATCTTATTTGAGAAATATGTTATAAAAACTCATTTTATTCACGTTGCAGCACAAGACATTAACTTCAACATCTGGCCAGCAGTCACTGCATACATCGACGTCGAAAGAAATATGCAACACATTGCCAAACATGTCGATTCATAAAAATCAGCCTACTGTTTATTTGGAACAAGATCATGATGTGAGAATAATTTTGAATCAACATGAGAAATGTACAAAATAATATTTATATACATTTAACCGTTGTTTTTAATTTTTGAGTCACAGTCACCCTCGCCGTTGCTACGCCGTACGTCACTTGCAACAACTGAAGAAACTTCATTGGTAAGTAATTTTAAATTGTATTATCAATTGATTCTAAGAAAAAAAAATTACGAATTTCAAAATTTTTTTGTAGCCATCGACATCTTTCTTGTCCCAAACATCTGCCTCGGAGACAGAGGGATCAGTTAAAGTCAGTCCACCAACTTCTTGCTTTTCGGGGAACCAACAAAGAACTTTTAAAAAGCGCAGAATTGATCCAGTGGAAACAGCATTCCATCAGATGAACAGTACATTAAATACAATGGTAGCTGAAGTGTGTTCCCGGAGGAAACCGGTAAACGAAAACGATCCAGATGTTCTCATTGGAAAACTCGTCACAGCGGAGCTTCAAATGACAGCAGAACCACACAAAAGCGAGTTAAAACGAAAATTTATGGAGTTGCTATATTTTTCTAAATCCAAATGAATGTAATTTTAAGTTATAATTTCTATTCACGCATTCTCCTTAATTTTCATATAGTTTTTATTTATTTTACTTATGACGTTAATTTTGTTATTTCATATTATATATTATTACATATATATTTTATTTATTATTATATTTAATTTCAATTTTAGTTTTGTTTTATTTAGTATCAGAATGGATAATTAATTTTAATTACATTGTAGTTTATTATAAATAAACGTTTATTTGGTTTCTAATAAAAGAACAATTTTATTTTTTACATATAAAAATAATAAATGTATTTACAATATTTTTCATATTCTTGTATCTTACTGCAGAATATAATATAATTAGTCGTCACATATAGAAATGTACGGAAAACGATGCAATTGTAAATTTTAAGGTACATCGTAATGTTGTCCTCGACGTATATATTCATATTGCCAAGGAACTTCCCCAGCTACTGTCATGAAGTATGACGAGAGAGTATCACGCATTGCATATGCTTCTCTAGTAGCTCGATGTGCTCCTGCATTTCCTATAGGTCTTATATGGTTATCTTGTGACTGTTGTCTCCACTCTCCTTCTATTAAGTCTCCTTCCATTTCTCTGTCTGCAAATTGGGGAGAACAATATCTTTGCTGCAGCGGGACTTTTTCATCATTTTTAGTTTTTAAAAAATTATGCAAGCACATTGTTGCCAGCACCAATCGGTTAGCAACATCTGGATTAGCATATATTGTTCTTCGAAATATCCTCCACCTGGCTGCAAAGATTCCAAATGTATTTTCAATTGTCCTTCTGGCCCGGGATAGTCGATAATTAAAAATCCTTTTTTGCTCATTTAAAGATCTCCCTGGATAAGGTCGCATCATGTATGTAGACATTTGAAATGCTTTATCTCCAACAAAATAATAAGATACTTCCTTGTCGCTTCCTGGTAGACGAGCAGTGCCTCCAGGTATATTGAGCGTATCTCCGTATAGAGATTGTCCGAAATTTGATCTGGAGAGGATTCCACCATCACTTTCACTGCCATACGCACCAACGTCGAACAGCGTAAACTTATATTGAGCACCACAAGCAGCCATCAGCACAAGACTGAAAGTCTTCTTATAATTAAAATATATTGAGCCAGAGTTTGGAGGTGCCTGGATCATTATGTGCTTGCCATCGATTGCTCCAACACAATTTGGCAAATTCCATAATTGTAAAAAATTACTACTGATTCTTGTCCATTTTTCTTCTGTGGGATGTTTCATATAAATTTGCATCAGAACATCTGCTATAGCAGAGCATGTTTCCTTAACAATCATATGAGCGGTAGACTCTCCTACTCTGTATGCTAAAGCCACAGATAACATCTGATCTCCTGTTGCTAAATATCTGCAACAAAGGTAATTGAAGAATTTTCGAAAACTCCGTTCATGAAATATATATGTATTATTTTAAAACATATATATCTTTACCTCAGAGTTATTCCGAGACGTTGTTCTGGACATATTGGGATTCTGATACTTCTTTTCTGCAAGAACGGACCTACTAATCGCAATAATTCATAAAATGTGGGCACATCCATTCTTGTATATCGAAAAAACATATCTTCATCTTCTTTCAACTCTGCAAACAAAGTTGCGAAGTCACCATACTGTGCACGTCGAGTATTGATGGGACGGACCCACCATCGCCTGTTCCTGCAGCGCTTGGATTTTTCCGCCTTCCATGCAGTATACAATGCTAAACTAGCTACTTGCATTGCACAGAGAAATAACATTATGCTTTCGTCATCCATAACAAATAACCTAAAAAGAATGTTAATGAAAATATTATATACTAATAAAACCATATACAGTACAGAATTATATTTATATATACATACTAATATTTAATTCGCAGCAAGAATTCACAATACAGAAGAATTTGGAAATATGTCACTTTTGGGTTATGTTTACGTGGATCAGCTATGAACATGAACACAAGAAGCAGCCGACAAAATTTGAAACTTCTGATTAGTTGTTTCTTGTTGTTATCGCGTCATTGTCCACCGGAGACGATAATTTCTTATTCCTTATTTCTGTTCCCTGTTCCTATTGCCTGTTGCCTAGCATTGTGCAAGGGCCTTTACATTTAGAGTTTGATGCATGACTAACATAAAGATATAAAATAATTACATCTCAACAACGTCCAAAGGGCATCCAGTACATACATGTAGGATATCCTGAGAATATCCCATTTTAATCCTCGGATCTCCTCTGGATATCCTGAGGAAGAGTAAATGATAGTCGAATACTAGCCTCTAGAGAATCTAGGGAGATCCTGTGGAACATCCTAAGGATTTTTATCGGATATATTAGGATATTATCGGATATATTTTTCGTACGTTTCAGGGAGCAAATTCTGAAAATTGCGTCCTGTTATTTATTGCCAGTACTGAAAATGTAATACAGAAAATAGTTCACGTTCTTTGATATTTGAGACTTTTGTAGTTTACATGAATATTAAGTTTGACTTTCAGATTTGAACCGTGTAATATTTTTTAAACAATCCAATATCTGAATTCCCTATGTTGAGATTGCATCAGAAATTGAACTGATAGAAAATAATTATATTTTTAATTTCCTGCCAGTTGCTCTTTACAAGCTTTATATAATTCTCATGATCAAATCTCAAATACGAGATCGCGCGTCGCATAGCGGTAAACAAACGAACTAGCGGCTGAATACTACTTTGTGTAATGTTTTTGAAATGTTGCGCACAATAACATTTCTCATGAAATATTTGTTACGTCCGATGGACTCCACGATTCTTTTCTTTCACGTAATATTAAACGCCTACGCTCTGGAACTCTTTGCACTATAAACAATAAACTAAAGGAATATCTAGCAGGCGAGATTAATATTTCAAAGCCTAAACCATGCGTGATAAATATTCGAACAAAGGTCCCCTAGAAGACCAAGAATTTTAAACAACAATTAAAAGATACTCGAACCGTGAGAAGGCTCGAAATCTAAACAGTGCGCATGCAAGAGACTAATAAATATATCAAATAATATTTTTTTCTTGGAAGTCCTCTAATGAAAAAGCGTTACGGGAAGAGTCTCGAATAAAGGCCCTTCTAAGAACTAGAGTGTTATCTTATTCATGTAACTATGATCCGCGACTGAAACTCGCGACATTCGACACTACGTGCTCGCCTGCTAGACCACCCTTGCGCGTTATCTGTTTGAGATAAAACTCAAGTGAACAATAAAACTGTCAACTTGGCCGATCATGGCGGACTCTCCAGTGGGCGAGACTTAATTTTTAAAAACAAAAGCCTACACCAATAGGCGCAAACTCTTGGACCTTCTTTTGGAAGGGAGACGCCCTCAACTCATGAGAGGGGCACCATTTTAAAGATTGATTCGTTAAAAAAGAATATTGCTTGCCTAATGGAGAGGGTACGCAAAGAGACGCCAAGATTCGACTTACGCGAAATCCTCCCTCAGAAAATTCAATTCATCTTCGTCTCTCGACTCGAACCGTCTCACCGAGTCTGTCTATAGTCCGCGCTGATTTATTAAGTCTCCAAAAGTTTATCTATTCTCACAAGTTCTCTCTGCGATTGTGCTAGTGCAAGGAGTTTCACGCTATACAAGTTGAAATTTTACAAAATTCGTACGGGCAAGTGACAAGTAGCGTGCCCTTGAGTGGATCGAACGAACACCACCGGAACCGAGCGATCTCCGAGCCACCCCTTCCGCACAGCCGAGTCCACGAGATAGACCTTAGCTCGCTTATCCAGCGAAATTTTTAAATTCATCACCTTCGCACACAACAAGTAGTGAGTCTACCAAAGAATTTCATTCTTTTTTTTGTTTTCTACCTTTCTCTTACTTTATTTTTTCCTTCGTCTTAAAAGAAACAGTTTGTTATTAAATTCAAATTTTCAAGTAATATCCAAGCACACACATTTATTAGTATTATTATTAAATTAAATTCTGGTTATTAAAAATTGTATATTTCCTCTTCTTTGAACCTTCTCCTTTGCGAGTCCATAAGCTTGATTAGCCAGGATCTTGAACACTGTCAAGATTGGCATTCATCCTTATTGTTAGATTCGAGCAATCCTCTCTCCCTTGCGAGTCCGTAAGCTTGATTAGCCAGGATCTTGAACACTGTCAAGATTGGCATTCATCCTTATTGTTAGACTCGAGCAATCCTCTCTCCCTTGCGAGTCCGTAAGCTTGATTAGCCAGGATCTTGAACACTGTCAAGATTGGCATTCATCCTTATTGTTAGACTCGAGCAATCTTCTCTCCCTTGCGAGTCCGTAAGCTTGATTAGCCAGGATCTTGAACACTGTCAAGATTGGCATTCATCCTTATTGTTAGACTCGAGCAATCCTCTCTCCCTTGCGAGTCCGTAAGCTTGATTAGCCAGGATCTTGAACACTGTCAAGATTGGCATTTATCCTTATTGTTAGACTCGAGCAATCCTTTCTCCTTTGCGAGTCCGTAAGCTTGATTAGCCAGGATCTTGAACACTGTCAAGATTGGCATTCATGCTTATTGTTAGACTTAAGCAATCCTTCCCCTTTCACGGGTCCCTAGGCGTGATTAGCCAGGATCCTGGTGTAATATCATGATTGGCATTCATACTTAGCTGCCAGACCCTGAAGGAAAATCTTCTCCCTCTACTTCTAGAACATGAATTCTAGAATTGTTCTAGAAGTAGAGGGAGAAGATTTTCCCAGTGTATATATATATATATATATATATATATATATATTGAGATCCTTAAGAGCTTTCTCCATTTTTCTTTATCATTATCAAACTGTTTCTTTTAACTAAATATCAATATCTCTGTTAACTCTTGCGTGTGTTTCCTAGTGGAAACAACCCCGGCAAAGCGCTCTAAGTGCTGGGCGAAACACATCCGCAACCGGGAAAAGAGAAAGATCCGGAAACTATTGGCTCGGGCGTCCGCGGATCCTAATTTTATTATTGATTTTAAGAAACTAAATTTAGACGAGCGAACATTTAAATTAAGAATCCAGCGATTAAACAATACACCAACACGAGATACACAACCTTGTCCCCCTAGTTCTTCCTTTGATTACTCACCTCCTTCTTATTCCCCCGTCTCTTCCCCGGAGCGTTCTCACTCACCTGCTCCCGAACCTCAATCCTCGAGAATTCCCACTCCCCCTCCCCCTTCAGACTGTCCCCCCAGTTCTCCTGTTGATTTTTCACCTCCCTCTTATTCCCCTGTCTCTTCCCCAAACCGTTCTCACTCACCTGCTCCCGAACCTCAACCCTCAAGAATTCCCACTCCCCCTCCCCCTTCAGACCTCGAATCGCCCGATCTCTCAGAAGAGTCGCGCGTTTTCGAAGAAGCCCTCCAGGACTTCGTAGAAGAGTTACCGGACCTCAAAGAGGAACCGGAAGATTTTAAACTGTAATCTTCCGATCTCGAAGGAGAGTCGGAGTCCTTTTTCGAAGACCAGGACAGAGAAGCCTGGTACAGGTACCTCCTAAATCAATTTCCCCCTTATCCTGTCCCTCTTACAGACGAAGATTATTGTGTCGGTCCAGATATAGTGGACCTCGATCAATTCTACTATATCCTCCGAACCAGTCCGCCCGGTTCCATAATTCCATTTTTGGGCCCGGGTTGTTCTTTTCCTTTAGCCGTCGAGGTTTTTTGGATGAAGTTTCCTTCCCCCTCCATTGTGCAATTCCAAGACCTTTAATAATCCTCCTCCCCTTTTCTCCCTACCAACCAACTTTCACACATTTATTTCATGTAATTTTTCTAAAACTATTTATTGTAAATTTCCAACCGGAATTTAAATTTTAGTTTTCCCGCTTAATTCCGGTTGATGTCCTCCGTATTTTTGTAACACCCGCGAGAACACAATTTTCATCCACATACACACATTCACACAACTATATTAGATCTTAAGTAAGTTTATTTTATAATAACAGTTTATTAAATTAAATTAGATGATTCATTATTAAATTCTATATGTTAAAATTATTCGTTTTAATTTCTGAATAAATGTAAAGTTAAATTTTAAAATTCGAGCAATTTATTAACCCGACCTCCTTCCTGGTAACCGAAATCGCACAAGGTCCCGTCCCGGGTAATAAATATTCAGTTCCTTTACCAGAAAAGGGATCGCCGAGCGAACGGCCTTTCGATAGAGTAAGAGCGACCCTTCCGGTCGTTGACCTATCTGGGGCCCTGGTCTGTTCGTTCGACTCTAGGACACGCATCGTCTAGCGTTTGTCTAGAGGTAAGTAGGTTACGCCTTCCCGCTGACTCTTCCTTTATTTGAGTCTGGACGTAACAATTAAATAAATAATAATTTTGGATATATGAAAATGTGCGCATCAAATTCAATTATTAATATTAAACGAAATTAATGTTAACAATTAATTGCACATGTATATGTCCTCTGGAAATCCAAAGGACATCCAATGTAATAGACAGGGCAGATATCCTACAGACATCCAGGGGTTATTCAGTGGACATTTATAGGACATTAATTCTTATTATAATACTTAAGGTTTCTAAATTATATTAAATAGCTTACATAACTAAAACTAATCATGTATGCATATTAAGGGGGGAAACCAGTGTAACGGCTAAAAAAAAAGGCTATTTTTAAGGATTCTTTTTCTGGTAAATAATTGTTTTTTTTCCAAATCGCGTTATTAACATCACAAAGTACATAATTTGAACTACCTTTTGTGAAATTTTCGTTAAAAAATATTAATATTTATAGCTACAATAGCCAATAGTGTGAGCCACCTTAAAAAAAAACGGGCGCACGCGTAGCGGGGCAACGAAAGCTCCAAAACAAAAAAAACAAGGATTTTCTTAAAATATAAAACAATAGCTTTAGTTGCACGTATGGAATTTTCGATTGAATAATTTGTTTTTTTTTTGTAATGTTAAAAACCAGAGGTCAATGTCTCACCGATTTAGGAATTTTTTTCTTCAAAAGTCCGCCATTTTGTAACAAATCATTTTTTTTTAAATCCATACGTGCAACTGAAGCTATTGTCTTATATTTTAAGAAAATCCGTGTTTTTATTTGTTTTGGAGTTTTCGTTGGCTCGCTACGCGCGCGCCCGTTTTTTTTGGGCGGCCCACACTATTGGCTATTGTAGTTATAAATATTAATATTTTTTACCAAAAATGTCACAATAGGTAGTTCAAATTATGTACTTTGTGATGTTAATAACGCGATATGAAAAAAAACAACAATTATTTACTAGAAAAAAAATCTTTAAAAGTAGTCTTTTTTTCAGTTGTTACACTGGTTTCCCCCTTTAAATTTTCATAAAATATATTTATAATAATATCTTAAAACATCCTACAAATATCCTGAACCATCCTGGACATATTCAGGATGATCCTGAGGATGTTTTGTGCTGTCTGGGAATTAACATAAGATAATCAATATTAAAAATATATTTAATATTTTTCATGTTTTGCTTTTAACTACTTTTGCTTTTAACTACGTTAATTCTTTGCTTTCATCTGATTATTGATCCAAGATTTTATTTGAGCGTTTGTACGATTTTTTAATACTGGATACTTAACTTTTACTTCGTTAATTTGACGAAAAGATGGTAACTTGTTACTTTTTATATTAACAGAAAACGAAGATAAAGCTGCTGTGCGTTCATCGTCAGTCCATCGGATTTTATTAGTTTTTCTCCTTTTAGAACCAAAAGGAGATAAATAAAGAAGAATTAAGAAATATGATTACGTTAATGAAATAAGATTACGTTAATCTAATATACTTATAGATAAATTTTAGATATGATTATCAAAAGACAATGCATTATATAGATATACAGGGTGTCCCAGATCATTTGGGACAATACTCGTGTGCAGATAGAGCGGACCAAACTGAGTCGAAAAGTCCTCTATCATTTTTTTTTATAACGCTTAATAAAGAAGTTATTATTGAGTTAAGTTTGGTCAATCACAGCGCCAACCTTTAGCCGGGCGCAAGTCGGTGAGCCGCGCGCCGTGAAGTATACGCTGCCGCATACTACCAAGCGCGCGGCTCACCGACGTGCGCCCGGCTAAAGATCGGCGCTGATTGGCCAGACTTAACTCAATGATAACTCCTTTATTAAGCGTTATAAAAAAAATGATAGAGGACTTTTCGACTCAGTTTGGTCCGCTCTATCTGCACACGAGTATTGTCCCAAATGATCTGGGACACCCTGTATAGACATTACTTAAACATACTTTTCTTTTTTCTTTTTTCTGTACTGCTATTTACATCATCTTCCCTGCTAAGCATCTTTTTAGATTGTTTTAATATTCTTGATGTAGGTTGACTATTCAAACTATTTAAGCTTGAATCTATATATTCATTATTCGATTCTCTTACACTTTCATTATCATAAACTGTTTTCTTTCTTGAATTGGTAATTGTTTCGAATAAGGCCTTTTCTGAATTTTGAGAAATATGATCGGATCTCTCGGTAAAACTCTTTGTTGTGACCCCAACAGTGACAATCAGTCGGGGGAGCCCGACCCCCATCACCCCCACCCCCCAAAAAAAACGAAAAACCCCCAAAATTATCGAAAATTAGGTAATTATGTACTATAAAGTCCACTCCACAACCAAACTAAATTTTAGTTTTAAATCAGCAATAGGTTTGGGTTAGGTTATATCTTCTGGAAGTGGAGCCCCCCCGTAGGGGGGCCGGAACCCACTGTGTCCACGCATATATTTTACAAAGCAAAGCGAGGTCCACCCCACGATTGTTGTGTGAATGAGAAAGTGTATGCCTGGATGCAGTAGGTTCCGCCCCCACCCTACGGGGGGGCCCCACTTTTGGATGATATAACCTAACCTAAACCAAATTTTAGTTTTAAATCAGAAATAGGTAATTATCTAATTTTGGGTAATTTTGGAGGTTTTTCGTTTTTTGGAGGGAGGGGGTGATGGGGATCGGGCTCCCCTGACTGATTATCACTGTTGGAGTCACAACAAAGAGTTTTACCGAGACATCCGATCATATTTCTAAAAATTCAGAAAAGGCCTTATTCGAGACAATTACCCTAATATTTTTATATATTAATTATAGATACAATTAATAAAAACATTATAAATATATTAGAAGTTTTATATTTTAACATACCTTTTCTCTTTCTCTTTCTTAATGTATTATTTGTTTCATCCTCATTTCTAAACAGTTGTTCAAATTGCCTTATATTTTTTGATATAGCTGATATAGATAACGTATTAGAAGTATCTGAGCATGCAACTGTGTTATATTCATTATCCGATTCGACATTTTCATCCTCTTGACTTTGATTGCTTTCATCAGATGTTCTCCTCGAGCAAATTTTAGCAATCGTGATATAGCCAAATCTCTTGTTATGACAGACTGCCTATAGTGCGATCTATGTATCTTTTTGTGATGGCCCATGAACCCAGATAGCCAAGTCTTCCAAAAACAAATTTTATGAAAACTTGCTACAGATTTTGTTGACAAGACAAATGCAAATTTGATACAAGATTTGTTTTATCCGATGATGTCACCACAATGCCAGCAGAAATGTAACAAAATCTGCTGACATAATTTGATTTGAATTGCAAATCAGCAGCAGAATACGAGTAAACCTACTAATATAACTTGAGAGCAAATTGATGCCAAAAACTGAGCAAGGGCTGTGTAACGTAGTCTGATAGCAAATTGGTACCAAAAATCAAGCAAGATCTGCGTAACAAAATCTGATAGCAAATTGAAGTCAAAAACCGAGCAAAGCTTGCTGACATGACTGACATTAGATTGTCGGCAGAAACTGAGCAAGATCTGGCGTGCAGAATCTGACGGCAGATTGACAGCAAAAACTGAACAGAATCTGCGAATTAACTATTATTTAAAATAGTATAGCTCAGTTGCTTACCGCTATGCGGCGCGTTATTCACTATCTATACCCGTATTCAAGTTTTTGTCACGAGTGTATATAAAGTCTGCAAAATGCCGCTAATAATATTGTAATATATCTATTTTTATCAGTTCAATTTTTGACACGATTCCTATTCAGGGAATTCGGATATTGAACTGCTTTTTGGAAAATCGGACAAATAATTGTTCGATTTCCATTTATTCGGACAATTTCTGTCCGAAAAAATCTTTAATATAATAAATTAAATTATTTAAATTTGTCTATATGTTTTAACATATTAATATATGTTATTATTATGTATTAATAATACTGTAATTGGTCTTATTTTTACCGTTAAATTTTACATCAGAAAATGATTTTCCGTGGATGTAACATATGACGTCATTTTCGGGTCTCATGAGAGCTAACTTAGGATGTCTAATTGGTCATTTCGTGACCAAAATTTATCGTCACTTTGCTATTTAGGATTGAGATTTTAAATCCATTTATAAATGTATCATTTTATATAAATGGCTAAAAGCTGCAGATTTTGTTCAGTTTTTGCTGCCAATTTGGCGTCAGATTGCCCTACGCAGATCTTGCTCGATTTCTGCCGCCAATTTGACGTCAAGTCATGTCAACAAGCTTTGCTCGGTTTTTGCCATCAATTTGCTGTCAGGTTATGTTCACAGGTTTTGCTGACAAAACATGAGCTTATTGCGGACATAGATGGCACCGGATTTGTTACCAAGTTTTGACTAAATTTGATGCCAATTTGGCGACAGTTTGCTATCAAATTGCTATCTAGGAAATTTGCCAAATCACTAATCTGATTATTGGATACATCTAATGTAATGCATATTGTAGCAATGTGTTTTCGCAATATTGTACCTCGTAGCAAAGTTAGCATTTTCGTCCCAGAGGCTACAGAATATTTTCGTATTAATACACATGCTCTTAAATATTTGTGTCTTCTCTTATCAATCGAGTTTATACCAAAGACATAAGGATTTTCCACGGGAATACTAGCGTGTTTACGATAATTGACGATCATTTGCATACATGATAATACTTCCTCATGAAGTAAAACAGGAACAGTTCTTGCTAATTTTCTACGTATTGTTATTCGTACATATTTCGATAAAGATTTTCGTAACTCAGATGCCTCTTCTTTTGAAATTGCCACGGGATTTTTTAAATCTTCTATTAGAATATGCTCTAATTCACTAGCACATCTTCTATTAAATATCATGGTAGATACTAATGTTGTTTCAGCTAGAATACGCCACGCTTCAATGGAGAATCCATCTTTTTGTAATGGTTTTAAAGCTTTCGTACATTCATCTTTCAAATAAGAATTTAATATTTTAATATCATCCATAGACGGTAAAATTATGTCTTTTTGTCTCATTCGACGGCCTTGAGTTTCGTGTACAACTTTGTTTACGCTGACAGGATAATCTTCTTCAAATAACTTCAAAAAATTTTCTACTATAATTTGATTGTCGAATTCTTGTTTTTTAATGCATATGC